>OX377619.1:82465335-82663743 GCA_947397865.1 Polietes domitor | reverse complement strand
TTTCTTTTATTTTTAGCAAGTAGTTCAATATTCCATATTAGTATCCCATACAATTATTTTTTGGGAGTTGAATGTATTCCCAAAAATTTTAATATGGATGAATTTAATAATTTTTTGCAATTACTGCTTTTCATGTGAGGCATATTTGACCGGACATCTTGAATATCATAATCTTTCCAAAGAATGGTAAGGCTATACCTTATATACTTTGACACACTAAAGAAGCAAAATAACTAGTAAATCAAAAAAAAATTTTTTCAATCCATGCTTTATGCAAGCAGAATTCTATTGGGCCTAGAAATTCTTTTTTAGTTATCTTTTGTAGAAGGAAAAATTACTGCAAAATTTCAGTTTTTTATCTGCCATAGAAAGGCATATATTCGAAAATGGGTTTTAACTTCGTATGGGAGGTGCCACGCCCACATTTCCATTACCGCCCATTTTTGTCACAACTACGCACATTAATGCTAGATGCACTTACACAAAATTACAGTAGGTGTAATTTTGGTTTTAACTTCATATGGGAGGTGCCACGCCCACTTTTGCATTACCGCCCATTTTAGGCGCAACTACGCACATTGATGCTAGATGCACTTACACAAAATTTGAGCACTATACGTGTCATAGAACTGACACTATTCGATAATATGTTTTAACTTCGTATGGGAGGTGGTACGCCCACTATTCCAATACCGCCCATTTTTGGCAGAACTACGCACATTGATGGTAGATGCACTTACACAAAATTTCAGCACTCTAGGTGTCATAGAACTGACAATATTCAATAATAGGTTTTAACTTCGTATGGGAGGTGCCACGCCCACTTTTCCAATACCGCCCATTTTTGGCAGAACTATGCGAATTGATGCTAGATGCACTTACACAAAATTTCAGCACTCTAGGTGTCATAGAACTGACAATATTCAATAATAGGTTTTAACTTCGTATGGGAGGAGCCACGCCCACTTTTCCATTACCGCCCATTTTTGGCACAACTATGCACATTGATGCTAGATGCACTTACACAAAATTACAGCACTCTAGGTGTCATAGAACTGACTATATTCAATAATAGGTTTTAACTTCGTATGGGAGGTGCCACGCCCACTTTTCCAATACCGCCCATTTTTGGCACAACTATGCGAATTGATGCTAGATGCACTTACACAAAATTTCAGCACTCTAGGTGTCATAGAACTGACAATATTCAATAATAGGTTTTAACTTCGTATGGGAGGTGCCACGCCCACTTTTCCCATACCGCCCATTTTTGGCACAACTATGCGAATTGATGCTAGATGCACTTACACAAAATTTCAGCACTCTAGGTGTCATAGAACTGACAATATTCAATAATAGGTTTTAACTTCGTATGGGAGATGCCACGCCCCCTTTTCCACTACCGCCCATTTTTGGCACAACTATGCGAATTGATGGTAGATGCACTTACACAAAATTTCAGCACTCTAGGTGTCATAGAACTGACAATATTCAATAATAGGTTTTAACTTCGTATGGGAGGTTCCACGCCCACTTTTCCAATACCGCCCATTTTTGGCACAACTATGCACATTGATGCTAGATGCACTTACACAAAATAACAGCACTCTAGGTGTCATAGAACTGACAATATTCGATAATAGGTTTTAACTTCGTATGGGAGGTGCCACGCCCACTTTTCCAATACCGCCCCTTTTTGGCACAACTATGCACATTGATGGTATATGCACTTACACAAAATTTCAGCACTCTAGGTGTCATAGAACTGACAATATTCAATAATAGGTTTTAACTTCGTATGGGAGGTGCCACGCCCACTTTTCCAATACCGCCCATTTTTGGCCCAACTATGCACATTGATGCTAGATGCACTTACACAAAATTACAGCACTCTAGGTGTCATAGAACTGACTATATTCAATAATAGGTTTTAACTTCGTATGGGAGGTGCCACGCCCACTTTTCCAATACCGCCCATTTTTGGCACAACTATGCGAATTGATGCTAGATGCACTTACACAAAATTTCAGCACTCTAGGTGTCATAGAACTGACAATATTCAATAATAGGTTTTAACTTCGTATGGGAGGTGCCACGCCCACTTTTCCAATACCGCCCCTTTTTGGCACAACTATGCGAATTGATGCTAGATGCACTTACACAAAATTTCAGCACTCTAGGTGTCATAGAACTGACAATATTCAATAATAGGTTTAAACTTCGTATGGGAGATGCCACGCCCACTTTTCCAATACCGCCCATTTTTGGCACAACTATACGAATTGATGCTAGATGCACTTACACAAAATTTCAGCACTCTAGGTGTCATAGAACTGACAATATTCAATAATAGGTTTTAACTTCGTATGGGAGGTTCCACGCCCACTTTTCCAATACCGCCCATTTTTGGCACAACTATGCACATTGATGCTAGATGCACTTACACAAAATAACAGCACTCTAGGTGTCATAGAACTGACAATATTCGATAATAGGTTTTAACTTCGTATGGGAGGTGCCACGCCCACTTTTCCAATACCGCCCCTTTTTGGCACAACTATGCACATTGATGGTATATGCACTTACACAAAATTTCAGCACTCTAGGTGTCATAGAACTGACAATATTCAATAATAGGTTTTAACTTCGTATGGGAGGTGCCACGCCCACTTTTCCAATACCGCCCATTTTTGGCACAACTATGCACATTGATGCTAGATGCACTTACACAAAATTACAGCACTCTAGGTGTCATAGAACTGACTATATTCAATAATAGGTTTTAACTTCGTATGGGAGGTGCCACGCCCACTTTTCCAATACCGCCCATTTTTGGCACAACTATGCGAATTGATGCTAGATGCACTTACACAAAATTTCAGCACTCTAGGTGTCATAGAACTGACAATATTCAATAATAGGTTTTAACTTCGTATGGGAGGTGCCACGCCCACTTTTCCAATACCGCCCCTTTTTGGCACAACTATGCGAATTGATGCTAGATGCACTTACACAAAATTTCAGCACTCTAGGTGTCATAGAACTGACAATATTCAATAATAGGTTTTAACTTCGTATGGGAGATGCCACGCCCACTTTTCCAATACCGCCCATTTTTGGCACAACTATGCGAATTGATGCTAGATGCACTTACACAAAATTTCAGCACTCTAGGTGTCATAGAACTGACAATATTCAATAATAGGTTTTAACTTCGTATGGGAGGTTCCACGCCCACTTTTCCAATACCGCCCATTTTTGGCACAACTATGCACATTGATGCTAGATGCACTTACACAAAATAACAGCGCTCTAGGTGTCATAGAACTGACAATATTCGATAATAGGTTTTAACTTCGTATGGGAGGTGCCACGCCCACTTTTCCAATACCGCCCCTTTTTGGCACAACTATGCACATTGATGGTATATGCACTTACACAAAATTTCAGCACTCTAGGTGTCATAGAACTGACAATATTCAATAATAGGTTTTAACTTCGTATGGGAGATGCCACGCCCACTTTTCCAATACCGCCCATTTTTGGCACAACTATGCGAATTGATGCTAGATGCACTTACACAAAATTTCAGCATTCTAGGTGTCATAGAACTGACAATATTCAATAATAGGTTTTAACTTCGTATGGGAGGTGCCACGCCCCTTTGTCCAATTGGTCAAATTTTTCCATTTCCTTGTATTGTCATCGAAAATGATTAAGTGTGCAAAATTTGAGCAAAATTGGTTGAGAAAAAAGCTTTCAAAAATTGATTTCAAATTTTGTGGCACACAAACATATATAGAAAGTAACCTTATATAAAGCATGGAAAAAAGGTTCATGCTCCAAAAGTGTCCGAACAGTGCAAATAGTATTGTAATCGGAGGACAGTGCAACTTCATGTCCTAAATATACATGACATATACAACGACGATCATCGTTGCGAGATTTGTGGCGTTGTGTCCTACACAGGAGTGTCCAAAGAGTTCAGTTCTTCAGTTTAGATATAACCATGAAAGGAAGCATAACTGCATCATGACCTTAAAGCCTTCCAATCTCCTACTTTACTTTGAGTAGCTGTCGTTTATTGTTTTTATAGGAATTGATTTATATAAATGCAAATCAAAATACAATCACTCAACATTCAACGTCATCATATAGTGGGATACCAAATTCCAAAAGATTCATATATGTCACAGTAGTAGGTTGTCTAAGTCGACAGTTATATTTTTTTGTATTTTGAAGTGTGTTGTCTATTTTGGTAGTAAGATTTGGCGCAGTTAGAACTCCCCCAAATCTCGGCGGCGTGGTTGAAGTCGATATGAGCCGATGAAATCGGCTGCGGGTTGAAGTCGCGCGGCGGCTTGTCGGCTTAAAATCTGTGGGCTTGTATCTCTGGTTTATATCACCCAAAAGGAAGCGATCTAGACCTATCGACTTAGAATCACTTTTTGAAACGATTTAGCAATGTCCGTCTGTCCATCTATTCTTGTAATCAGAGTACAGGTCGAAATTGTTGTCAAAACCAAATCAAACTTTGCACAACGAAGTTTTTTGGGATATGGACGAATGCTATTTAATTTGTGGAAAATCAGTTCAGATTTAGATATAGCCCTCATATGAATTTCACTCCCGATTTGACTATTTTCACTCTATATACCACATATTTTAACAGATTTTCTTAGAACTTGCGAAAACATCTTATATTTCAACTAAGAACACCTGTGGTATATTTCAACTAAGAACACCTGCGGCAAAGACGGCACACCTCCATCCCATGGTCCAAATTTTCTATGACGCTGAGGCATAATTGAAGTTCTATGCCGATAATGTGCCGAATTATCTCATCTTTTAGCTCTTGAATTGTTGCCAAAGAACGTAGTCCAACGGTGTCAAATCACATGATCTTGGCGGCCAATTGACATCGCTACCACGTGGGATAACACGGCTATTGAATTTGTCGCGCAAAAGAGCCATTGTTTCGTTAGCTGAGTGGCAAGTGACACCGTCCTGTTGAAACCACATATCGTCCACATCCATATCTTCCAATTCGGGCCATAAAACGTTCGTTATCATCTCACGATACCGAAGACCATTCACTGGTAACTCCCTGACCGGCCTCATTTTGGAGAAAATACGGCCCGATGATGTCGCCAGCCCATAAAACGCATCAAACAGTCACTCTTTGTGGGTGCATTGTTTTTCAACAATCTCTCTTGGATTACCATTCGCCCAATAGGGCAATTCTGCTTATTGACGAATCCACTGAGGTGAAAATGTGCCTCATCACTGAAGATGATTTTCTTCGTTGCCATTTCTTGCTACCATTCTGACCATTGACGACGTTAAGAATGGCCAAGAGGCTTTAGTTCTTGAGTCGATTGCACCTTGTAAGCGTGTAAATGCAAGTCTTTACGCATAACGTTCATCAACGACGAGAGTGAGAGGTGCATTGTAGGGCACAGCGACGAGTTGAGGTGGACGGCTCTTCAGCCACACTATCCCTAACAGCAGCTATATTTTCTGCAGTACGAGCTATACGAGCATGAACTGGTGTTTTCACATCTGCAACAGATCCGGTTTGCACAAATTTTTGCACGATTTTTCCGATTGATTGATAAATTGACCGAAAAAATCACGAAGTGCAGAATATGCATTTTGATTTGAACGCCCATTTTCACACTAAGCCTGAATAACTTTAAAGCATTGCTCGATTGTGTATGTTTTCATGGTTCAAATTGAGTTAGCCTGAAATTGTGAAATGTCAAATGAAATGCAGAAAAAAGCTTAAGGTGTGGTTCACATTCAACATTGGCCCTTACAATTTAACCACCCTTTAGTTAAAATATTATGCGATTTGGAAAATTTGATCCAGTGAACATGTGCATTCTATATCGGCAATAGTGTAAATCGGAGAAATATTGGCATATAACTCTTATCAAAGGGTCATAATGGAAAATCTCATTGAACAATAGTTCCCTGGAATTTTATTCGCCAATGAAAATTGTCGGAATTCCCTGGAAATTGTTCCGCGAATTCCAGTGAGAAGCAACCTTTTAAATACACATATGCACTTGTATATGTACAAATAAATTCATTGTCACTCACTCTACGCATCAACAAGATTTGCCAAACTTTATGTGACAATTTTGAACTGACACACAAAACCCTCATTCTCAAAAGCTTTGCATCTCCGCTCAGCATTTTCCTCGTGTTGTTCTTATTACGAACTGCCAAATTGCTAAGATATGTATTGAAATTGAAGGATAAACGAACACTAAGCAAAAAATCGGGAGCAAAATTGAAGTTGCTGGCTACGTTACGTCGTGCACGTGATGGCAAATGATATTTTGAGTGATGATGGCAAAATCACAATCTGTAAAAGCAGTAAAAAAGAAGTATAAATAAATATAACAAATAGTAGAATAGAGGAGAGTGTGAGCTCGGTTGAGGTTTGAGAACTTTGGTATCTTCGGGGTATGCTGATGACAGCAGAATTCATATTTCTGTTTTAGAATGTGTGTGTTAAGCAAAACTGTTGCGTAATGGAATATGTCGCATGAATAGTACGGGTAAATAGCAACGGGGAATATTGGGTTATTACCACAGCCAGTATAAAATGTTCCTTAAGAATGCTTCAGATCAGCGGTGGCCACACACATATGTATATATGACCTATACAAGTCGAGCCTCAATACCCGCTTTGTATTGAGGCTCGACTTGCTAAGGCAAAGGGGTTTTTTGCAAGACAACGCAAAATATGGCAGTGCAGACAACTATCATCGTTAACTAAAATACGAATATTCGATGCAAAAGTGAAGTCTGTACTTCTTTACGGGAGCGAAATATGGCTCGTGTCAGTGCAAGATGGGACCAAACACCAATTCGAGAGGCAAAAGTCCATTTTTGAAGTAACATATTTAGTAAAAAGAAATATAGTAAAAATGGCAGGCTATTGCCAACATTTTTAAATGGCAAAATATAAAAATTGTAAACCAGGTGGCAACTCGCTTTTCAGACCGTGCTGCCAAAGTTACTACTTTCTCTCTTATTTCTTTTTTGATATTTTAACCTAAAGTAATAACGAAAACTCATCTGATGTAAAACGAAAAGGCAGAAGCTGCTATTTTTTTTTTGTAATTTAGAAAATACTAAGGCAGTATGTAAATTAATCACAAATTAAACAAGTAAAAACGGCGTTAGGTGCGGCAGGGCCGAACTTTATAAACCCTCCACCATTGATTACATACCACAAAACGACAGTCTCTATTTTCGTAGAAGTGCAGTAACATTACAGGAAAACGCAGTCCAAAACAAAGAAAAATATTGAAAAAAAAAATAATTTTATAACTATATTTCAAGCCAATTCAAAAAATAAATATTAGACAGCAATCTTCAAAAAAGCTTAAATACCATAAATATTTGTAGATAGTGGTTGTTACAGTTGGTTGTATATATTTTATATTTTATCACTTTTCACCATTTTTGTCGTTAAAGTAAAAAAAGTTAGAATTTGGAAAGAAAATTTTATTTTGCTTGTCTATACAGCAATATCAAATAAGTGCAAGCAATCATATTGGTATATGGGTATTTTCAGTCCTTGTGAGGGAAAAATTTCGCCCAGTCACAATCTCAACCGATCTACGACTTTAAGGCGCATTTATGGAAAATTTGGACGTCCTAGCTCATTTCGTTTAGATGCTAGCTTGCTTTCAACAGAAGTATGGACGGACGGTCATGGCTAAATCGTCATGACGATCAATACTTTATAGGGTCTCAGGTATATATTTCAAGGAATGACACCCTATCCTGCAGGTGGAGGGTATAACCATTGTAATAGCGTTATTGCAAAAACCAATGCAATGTGATGAAGTGTGTTGTATTTTTCGTGTATGTTTACGAGTCGTTCCTGTATTTCTTGGAATATAACTTTGCTTATCCGGTGAACCATATATATGAGAAGAATGGTTGAAAGGTGCACTTTATTATGCTGGTAGAATGGGCTGCTGCAAGCTGCCATAAATTATGAATATTTCTGATATAAAATTGTATAAAAGTTTAAAATGCAGATTTTATAAATTTTCGGATAGAAAATAGTCGAAATGCCATTGATCTCCGCGAAATTTCACAGAATTGTTAAATTAACGTATAGCATCAACTAACAAATATGAAAAGGCTGAAATTGGTCGTGGCCGTGATACCCAACACTACTCCTTGCGCATAGACCTGTTTTTATACCCTACACCACTTCGTGGTTTAGGGTATTATAAGTTAGTTTTCCGCCAAATGTTTTTAACACCAAGAAATAATCGAACTAGACCTACCATTAAGTATACGGATCGGCTTAGAATCACAAGCTGAATCGATTTAACGTTTAACGTTTTATAATCGAACTCGAAACACCTATGCTGAAAATGGGTAAGATCGGTTCAGATTTAGATATAGCCCCCATACATATGTCGCTCCCTATTTGACTTTTTCTGATCTAGAAACCACATATTGTACCCGATTTTCTTTAAAATTGGCACAACACTTTATAATCGAACTAGAAACACCTATGCTGAAAGTGGGTAAGATCGGTTCAGATTTAGATATAGCCCCCATACAAATGTCGCTCCCGATTTGACTTTTTGCGCTCTAAAATCCACATACTGAACCCGATTTTCTTTAAAATTGGCACAACATTTTATAATTGAACTAGAAACACGTATACCGAAAGTGGGTAAGATCGGTTCAGATTTAGATATAGCCCCAATACAAATGTCGCTCCCGAATGTTTAACCGATTTTGGCCAAACTTTGCATATTATTTTTCACCAATAAACATACATGGTGAAAGCACATCGTTACAGGTATCAATATACCCCCATACAAATGTCCTTTCCGATTTTACATTTTTTGCCAAACACATACATTTACATGATTCAAAAATCCTCCCCGATTTCACTCTTTTACCGAATTGATTTGTAATGAGATAGAAAGTTTGGTGTATCATATAGTGGCTCCGTCAGTCTTTAGCCTTTCCTTACTTGTTCGGGAGATGCCCATATGTCCATACTTTGGAATAACCCAAATGGGCCCCATTCTGCTCTTGTACAGCTCTAGAAACTACCTCTTACATCGGATCTTCATCAAATTTGCAGATCATTATATGTTTCAACTAGGAATACCTACCTTGGATGATAAATATATAAGCGCATGTTTTGGCACAGGCGTCAAGTGTTGTTATTGGCCCCCTTCAAATGTCCGTCCGATTCATCCTATAACCGCTGTATTTTCTCAATTTTTCCAGATCATGTTATATTTACGTTACTCGGAATATCTGCTGGCAAATAGGATCAATTACTTTATTATTTACCGAATTCCTTAAATATGACTAAATATGAATTTATAGCATACTATATAATTTATATGAACTACATTAAATTGCTTCCATGAAATACCTGGGTTTAGTAATCAAAGCGAAGTATATACACAGGGAGTGGTGTAGGGTATTATATAGTCGGCCCCGCCCGACTTTAGTCTTTCCTTACTTGTTTAATATCAGTGCGTATAGTCCATATAAATTAACCAGTGTGCTATAAGTTCATATTTAGCAAAATTTAATGTAATATGTAAAAATATATATACATATCTTATGATTCTCCTACTTCTGCACGATGGGGCCAAATACCAATTTTTAGGCAAAAAGTCAATTTTTGAACTAACGTATTTTTAAAACAAGTAAGGAAAGGCTAAAGGCTGCACTTGCTATCCGAATACAAATCAACTCGGTAAAAAAGTGAAAGCGGGAACAATTTTTGTATGTTTCCTACTTATAGGCTAATATGACCTGGTACAATTTGTCAAAACGAAAATAATATTTGTATCGGGGCTATATTCAAAAGTGGAATAAAGTGACTAACTTTCACAATAAGTTATGCCAGTTCAAAGATAACGTATTATGCTCACTTTGAAGAAATTCGGTGAAAATACGTGGATTCTGGGGTGGAAAAAGTCAAGGTGGGAGCGAAATTTGTATGGGAGTTATATATAAATCTGAACCGATCCGACCCATTTTCACCATGGATGTTTCTAGTTGAAATATAAGGTAATTTGCACGATTTGCGGAAAATCTGTTTAAATATGTGAGTTCTAGAGCAGACAAAGGCGAAATTTGAATGGGAGCTATATATAAATCTGAACAGATCTAACCTATTTTCACCACAGGTGTTCCTAGTTTATATATAGGCTGTTTTGCCAAATTTTAAGACAATTTGATAAAATATGTTTTCTTCAATTGAGGAAAAACTCAAATTGGGAGCGAAATTTCTATGGGAGCTACATATAAATCTGAACCGATCTGTCACATTTTCACCACAGGTGTTTCTAGTTGAAATATAAGATGTTTTGCCAAGAAGAAAATCTGTTAAAATATGTGGTATCTAGAATAAAAAGAGTCAATTCGCGTGTGAAATTCGTATGGGGGCTATATCTAAATCTAAACCGTTTTTCTTCAAATTAAATAGCGTTCGTCCTTATCCCGAAAAACTGTGTTGTGTAAAGTTTCATGTGGTTCTGTCTACAATTGAGACTTGTATCGTGATTACAAGAATAGATGGACAGACAGACAGACGGACGGACAGACGGGCATTGCTAAATCGATTTATAAAGTGATTCTAAGTCGATCGGTATAATTAATAATGGATCTACCTCGCTTCCTTTTGGGTGTTACAAACAAGTGCACAAAGACAAAACTCTCACTTTATCATCGATTTAGCAATGTCTGTCTGTACATATATTCTTGTAATCAAAGTACAGGTCGCAATTGTAGACAGAACCAAATAAAACATTGTAGAACGAAGATTTTCGGTATAAAGACGTCATTTAATTTGAAGAATTTGAAGAAAATCAATTCAGAATTGGATAAAGCCCCCATGTGAATTTCACTCCCGATTTGACTCTTTTCACTTTATATACCACATATTTTAACAGATTTTCTTCAAAATTGGCAAAACATATTATATTTCAACTGGAAACACATGTGGAGAAAATGTGTTAGATCGGTTCAGATTTATATATTACTGCCGTACAAATTAGGCTCTGCTTTATAAAACACATATAAATTTCGCTCCCAGATTGACTTTTTCCGCCCCAGAAACCACGTATTTTCATCGAATTTCCCTCAAAGTGAGCATAAATACTTAAATACGTTATACTTAAACTGGAAGAACTTAGTGTAAAAGTTAGTCACTTCATTCCACGTTTGGATATAGCACCAATTTAAATATTCTTCTCGATTTGACAAATTGTACCAGGTCATATTAGCCTATAAGTAGGAAACATACATAAATTCTTCCCGTTTTCACTTATTTTACCGAATTGAAAATTGTATTCGGATAGAAAGTGGAGGCTATCATATAGTCGGTCGCGCCCAACTTTAGCCTTTCCTTAATTGTTAAATTTTGAATTGTAATTAATTAATTAATTTTAAGGCCATAACCATTTAAAGGACTTAAAGTATGCTTAAATGCCCTAAATATTAGATATTTTTCGCGGTATTTTCATTAGTTGTCAGGGAAAAGTTTTTTTCCTCCGGACCGATTTTGCCCATTTTCGAAGGATCGCTCTATTTTTCGAGGCTACGCATCCATTGCGGAGTATACACCGACTTGCAACATTCTATCTATTTGGTACCATTTTTATACACTCCACGAGAGCATTATGTCATTGTGCATTTGTTTGTAACACCCAAAAGGAAGGGTGATAGACCCATTGTTAATTATACAACGACGAACGCTATTTAATTTGAAATCGGTTCAGATTTATATATAGCTCCCATACAAATTTCGCTCCCGATTTGACTTTTTCCGCTCTAGAGACCACATATTGTATCAATAGAAACAACCATGGTGAATATTGGTCAGATCGCTTCAGATTTATATATAGCTCGCCTACAAATTTCGCTCCCGATTTGACTTTTTCCGCTCTAGAAATCACATATTGTATCAGATTGTCGTCAGATTTGGTAAAACATCTTATATTTAAACTAGGAACACCTATGGTGAAAACATGACAGATCGGTTCAGATTTATATATAGCTCCCATTAAAATTTCGCTCTCGATTTGCCTTTTTCTGCTTTAGAAGCCACATATTTTAACAGATACTCATAAAATTGGGCGAAATATCTTATATTTGTTCTATAAATAGCCATGGCACAAATGGATCAGATCAGTTCAGATTTATATATAGCTTGCACACAAATTTCACTCCCGATTTCACTTTTTCCACTCTATAAACCACATATTTTAACAGATCTTCTTCTTCAAATCTTTCAAAATATCTCATATTTCAACTGGAAACAGCCATCGGTTGAGATTTACATAAAGCTCCCATACAAATTTCGCCCCAAAAATTTCCCATACAAATTTCGGATAGACTTTTTCCGCACCAGAAGGCACGAATTTTCACAAAATGATCTTAACACGTTATATTTGAACTGGATGAACTTACTGTGAAAGTTAGTCACTATATTCCATGTTTGGATATAGCACCGATATAAATATTTCCGATTTGAAAAATTAGACAAGGTAATATTAGCCTATGATTAGGAAACATACAAAAATTCTTCCCGTTTTCACTTTTTTACCGGGTTGAATTGTATTCGGATATAAAGTGGAGTGTATCATATAGTCGACCCCGCCCGACTTTAGCCTTTCCTTACTTGTTAATATCTTCCAAACTGTTTCCTTTCTAAATGTACATTTTTTTTGAAAATTTCTAATATTTTGCAAGTCTTTACGTCAGGAATGTATGCATTGTAGTTTGTAAGTTCAATATTTTTATAGCGGGCTATGTCGGAATCTATTAAGGATTTTCTCGTGTTGGTAATATCAAAACCTGGCTGCACTGACTACAGTATATGTAAGGAGTCAGAAGAAAAGAAAATTTCGTTTGATGTCCAATTTCATTTAAAATTGCGCTTTTACGTTGTCAGAGGAATTTACACACCAAATTCCACGACTATAGCTTAGACTATACTTTAGTTGTTACCATTTTTATCCCTTTTGGTCCCGCTCACCCCTTTTAAGTACAATTTCGCAAAAATCCATTTAGATTGCGATTCTACGTTACCAAAGGAATTTACATACCAAATTTTGCGGCTAAATTAGTACCATTTTTATCCCATGTTGTTCCTCGTAACCCTTGAAATTAAAAATTTTGAAAAATCCAATTTTAAAGCGCTTATGCATGGTCAGTCGAATTTACATACCAAATTTCACGAGTCTACCTGTAATACTTTAGTTGGTACCATTTTTTCCCCTTTTGGGAACTACCCTGAAAATTTCATAACCCTGGCTTCAGCCGTTTGGTCTTGGGTCTGGCCAATGGGTCAGGTCTGTCAGTCTGTAACGCAGCTCTTTTATATATATAGATTGCAGGAAAACATAAAAGTCTAATAAACATTTTGTCGATCTATTAAAAGAATACAAATCGTTTAACATGCTGTGATATTCTAAAAGGGAAATATATATCCTGAGTTTGAATTACTTTCCAACAAAGCAATAATTTTAAGATTTCATTACGATTACCTTCGTGGAAAATATTTATTAGCACTTCGCGTATGTAAATGCTTTTAAATTTGTGTGGCAAATAATTTATTGCTGCCAACAACAAATGTCTTTTAATTTGTTTTCATTTCCAAATAGCATTTAATGCAATTTCATACGTTACCCCAAAACAAGTACCCCGCTCTTCCGAACATCTGAATCCATCGAGGTACATGGTAAGGGTAAATACAAACATGCGACACATTCGAATTCTACTTTTTTATTTCTAGACTCGTAAAATATTGTTCTGTCTGAAATAAATCTCTTTAATGTCTTATTCCATTGTAATTATCATAAACGCATTCAGGTTAATAATGCCATAGAAATGAAAAGCTTTATATGATTGTCGTTTGTCGCAGGGCTTCACCGGAAGAGAGACGCGATGGCGCATTTATTTGAAAACGAAATGGGAATTTATGTGTTCAACAACACATGCAAATTATTGTGGTTGAATGAATGGCTGCGCAAGGGGAGTCGCCACGGAAAGTGCTAAGTCCTTTTCTCTTTGTTCCCCCGCCATATGAAATGGTGGCATTTGATTTATAATTGTGTGCTTTTGTCACAATACTTTGGAATATATTAGCCGAGATCAGGTTAGAAATACGGAATTTATGTTGACTCGTTTGTTTACCACCGAAATGGTATATCAAAATACAAGATTACGCTCAATCATATTTTCATTTAAATACTAAAGTACCAAATGTCTTCGTGCACAACTTGCGTTTGTTCCCACCATCATGAATACGTAAAATCAAAATCGGTTAGATTGTATGGCACGCCGCACAGTGTTTCAGAATGAAATTAAATTGGTCAAAATTCAATAACATTTGATCTGAGTTTATGAGTTCTGTAAAAAGTTGAAATTAGGCATGGAAACATCGGGCTACTTTTCCTCCTTATACACTTGTATTATTTTAGATTTATGAAAAGTATTTATACACTCCACGAGAGTATTATGTCTTTGTGCATTTGTTTGTAACGAATTTCGCTCCCGATTTGACTTTTTCCGCTCTAGAAACCACAGAAAGGCTAAAGTCGGGCGAGGCCGACTATATGATACACTCCACCTTCTATCCGAATACAATTCAACTCGATAAAAAGTGAAAACGGGAAGAATTTTTGTATGTTCCCTAATCATAGGCTAATATGACCTGGTCCGATTTGCCAAATCGATAAGAATATTTATATCGGGGCTATATCCAAACATGGAATAAAGTGACTAACTTTCACAATAAGTTCTTCCAGTTCATGCAGACAGAAAAATCCTAGTCATGTGAAAGTTTTGCTATCCGTATTGACATGGAATGATATGAAGAATATTCACTCTCTTGCTGTAGGGTGAGGGTAGCATTCATATTGAAATTATCTATTAGTTACCTTTGCAACTGCATTCCAATTTCTTTAAACTATTTCCGTGAATTTTCATTTTTCATCACTTCCTGTTGATTTTTAATGCCGTTTATTCAAAATGCGGTGTACCTCCGCCATTTCTTCGTCGAATTGTTTTTACATTTAACAAAAAAGTCAATAGGATATTAATTGCTTTTCGGAATAACAAAAGTAACTTTTTATCGAATATAAAATTCAACATTTGGTGTGTATTGAAAATATAAACAAACTGTGAATAAATTTGAAAATTGATGTGAACAAGAATATCAATGAAAACTATAGAAATTTTTGAAAAAAAAAATTATTCGTTTGTATTGGATATATACTTTTACTTCTAAGCATTTTGTCCAAAATTAGGAAAGAAATTTGATATTTTTGTGCTATTTTACTACATGAATTTTTCGAAATTTGCACTTATAAAGAGTAAGCGGGATAAATAGTACCAATAGTACATTTTTGGAAATTTTAAAGCAGTGTTCTTAAATGTCCGTTTTAGCAGAATCGACCAGAAATGAATTGAAAAATCTTCAGGATGATTATTTTTTCAGTAGTTTTTAAACGAGGTTTAAAAAGCAATGAAAAATATAAGAAAAGTACGTAAAGTAAAATCGGTTAAATATATCAGGAGTTATATGGGATAAATTTATATTCTAATTTTGGGTCCAGGGATTGAGCCGGGGTGATTAAGACCATTGTAGCTAGTTATTGCAGCGACAGACCAGAGCCTCTGGTGGGAATCGAACCCAAAACCCCCACGCTGATAGCCGAGCACGCAACCCACTCGACTACCGGGGCGCTCCAAAAAATCCGTTAATGTCACGTGTCTACGCAATTAGAGAGATGTACACTAGAGCGTACCAGGTTACAAGTAAAAAAAAAAGTTCGCCGTACACCTTCGAATATGAAAGGTAGTTTCAAAAAATTTTTTTTTTATTTTTTTATGCCGAACGTAGGGGTCGCGCTTTTACATTTTTCTATATAACTTCTGCATTTATAAACGGATTTTAAAGTGTGATACATCGATGTTTTTGTCTCGACGAGGCCGATTTTTTTTGTCTTTGAAGTCATTGAGCTCAAGCATGATTCATGATTTTATGCGAGCTTTAATTTTCTGATATTAGAGTGGTACATTAGGGTAGTAGCAACTGAGATATGATGGGTAAGTACCAGAAGGGGGTGCTTGAGCTCAATGACTTCAAAGACAAAAAAATCGGCCTCGTCGAGACAAAAACATTTAAAATCCGTTTATAAATGCAGAAGTTAAATAGAAAAATGTAAAAGCGCGACCCCTACGTTCGGCATAAAAAAATAAAAAAAAAATTTTTGAAACTACCTTTCAATAATACTTCATATCGAAGGTGTACGGCGAACTTTTTTTTGAGGTACGCCCTAATGTACACACCGAATTTCATCATTCTAGCTATAGTCGTTTAGTTGGTACTATTTTTATCCTTCTATCCCATTTCACCCCTTAAAATTACGAATTTGGAAAAATACTTTTATATTATGTACCTACTTAATCAGAGAAATATACACACCGAATTTCGTGTTTCTAGCTGTTGTCGTTTAATATGTACCATTTTTATCCCTTTTTGCCCCATACGAATAAAAATCACTTTATGGTGCTCGTTTTTGTGATGCGCATACCCAATATAAGTACAAGCAGACAAATTTAAAAAATGTGCTTAAATACTCCAAAATATTAGGGAATGTTATGGGTATTTTTAGTCCTTGTGAGGGAATTTTTTTCCTTTAGACCGATGTCGCCTAGTTGCAATCCAAACCGATCTACGACTATAAGATACATTTATGGAAAATTTTGACGTCCTAGCTCCTTTCGTTTAGATGCTAGCGTGCTTTCAACAGACGGACGGATATGGCTATGACGTCTTAGAATTTTATGACGATCAAGAATATATACACTTTATAGGGTCTCAGGTCGATATTTCAAGGTGTTACAAACGGAATGACAAAGTTAGTATACCCCCATCCTGGAGGTGGAGGGAATCATGAAAGAGAAGAATATTTGTTTAAAATACTTCTAATTCCATGCTCCTACCTGTGTTATTTAAATTTTTCATTATTATAAAGTTTATTTCATGTTTTAATTTATAAGGGGAAAATTAAAATGGTTGTTATTGCTAAATTAATAGAGATAGAAGTTTGAAATTAGAAGTCTGACATACAAAAGTACGAATAGTACGCTGTACTAATCCACATCGATTAATGTGGGGTAGGTACAAAGTTAAAGTCAAACGTTATCATTTTTTATATCTAAGAGCCATAGCAAAGTATTTTATGTCAGCGAATAAATAATTTAAATTTAACTGGACTTGTGAATTGAAATGAAATGGACTTGGTTTGTTTATCAAGCTATACTACTGTATAATTACTCATCTACATAATTGCCTTTGTGAAAAACGAAAGGATATGTAATTTAACAAAAAAAACGTCCACGGCACTTGTTCACTCATTTCTTTAATATTAAGAGTTGGTTAACATGTTGTGTTATTTTGTTGTTTTGTTGTTTAAGTTTAAAAGGTAAAGGTAGCAAAAACGCGTACACAAAAGAGACAAACCAAGGTACTTAGCCCCTACAATAAGCTCAAGTGTAAACAGCGTTGTTTAAAATTGTTGACACAATGACCTCAAAATGTAGTGCAGCTTAAATGCTTATAAATACCAAATACTTACATACATACAGTTGTATGCATATTCATATATATGACCACATACAAAACAGTATTCCAGAGAAGAAATGTCAGTTCGGACAAAACCAGCCGCATATATACCCTACATACTCATGGCCGCAGTATATACACATTAATAATTGGACTAATTTAAGGCATGAGCATCATAGAGGTATTACTGCAAATTTGCTATGGATTAAGGATTTAATACAGGACCAAGAAATAATCGAGCTAGAGCACCTTTAAGTATACCGATCGGCTTAGAATCACCAGCAGAATCGATTTGAATTTGGAGGAAATCGGTCTAGATTTAGATATATCCCCCATACAAATATCCCTATCATTTACACCATTACTGCTCTAGAATACACATTTTACATGGAGTCGTGATCAGTATCGTCCTATATTTGAACTAGAAATAGTTAACGGGTAAGCGGACCACATGGGTCCATGTTTTGGTATAGCCCCCATACAAATGGGCCCCCAGTTTACACTATTGTCGTTCTAGAACCCATCTTACATTGGACCCTGATAAAGTTTTGCAGATCATGTTATATTTCAATAACGAATACATACTTTGAAAGTCTTCTATAAGGGCCCACTTTTTAATGTAGCGCCTTTACAAATGGCCCCCATTTTTATTATTACCCCTTTAGGACCCACATTTTACAACGAAAGTTTTTCAAAATTTGAAGATTATATTAGACTAGCTGAACCCCCGCCCGCTTCGCCAGGCAAAAAAACAAACGGCAAAATTAAAATCTGCTTTCATATTGATTTTTCTCCTGATCGGTAATATATGTACCAATTATAATCAACGTTCTTACCTGAGGTACTAAGTAAATGGATATGTTCACTGGAGAACGTTAGTTTACGGCGAATAATGGAAGAAATGTAAAAAGTCAAGTTGATTTTTTTGTTAAGTGTGATTCTCCACTTTCCATTACCTACACAAAAAACTTCATTCGTAAGAAGAAATTACGTTACATTACATTCAAAACACATACAAATTCAATCAAATTGTTCACTTATCAAACAACACAAAAACTAAAAAATTAATATAATTTCCGCTTTCTTGAATTAAGGCGGCTGTTGACGAATGAATATTTCTCTTTTTGTAACCTTTCTTTACTATTATGCTAAGAATATCCACAGAAAACGTGTAATTTTACAAAATTCAAATCAAAAATGTCCCTTCTTTCAAATCCCGTCCATTTGTATATTGTCTAAGCAGGATACAACTAAATTAACTCACACAACAATATAGGAATGTCGGTGTCGAATATACTCAAAAAAGGTTTTAATTTCTTATGGGAAGGGTCACGGTCACTTTCCGCCCATCTCGGTGTCGAGTATACTCTAAATCCGGTTTTAATTTTATATGGATCACTGGATCAACTCACACAAAATTTCAGCACTCTGTTTTAACTTGTATGTGAGGTACCACGCCCACTTTCCCAATACCGCCCATTTTTGTCACAACTACGCAGGTTTATGCTAGATGCACTCACACAAAAGTTAAGTATTGTAGCTGTCATAGAACTGATAATATTCAATAATAGGTTTTAACTTCGTATGGGAGGTGCCACGCCCACTTTTCCAATACCGCCCATTTTTGGCACAACTATGCACATTGATGCTAGATGCACATACACAAAATTTCAGCACTCTAGGTGTCATAGAACTTACAATATTCAATAGTATGTTTTAACTTCGTATGAGAGGTGCCACGCCCAATTTTTCAATACCGCCCCTTTTTGGCACTACTGTGCAGACTAATAATTAGTGAACTTTCACAAAAATTCAAGACTCTAGTTGCAATAGTATTCCGAATATGTTAATTTATGAAAAACGAATAAATCCCTAATTTGTGTGGGAGGTGCCACGCCCACTGATAATATCAAAAAATTATATAGTCTATTTACAGCGTGAACATTTCAAGAATATCGGTTCAGTAGTTTAGGCTGCTATGAAGAACAAACATACAAACAAACTTACAAACACAGATTCATTTTTATATGTATAGATTTCAACTAAGAATACATACTATGAAAGTCAAATATGTGTGTCCATACTTTGGTATAACCCAAATGGGGCCTATGTTATACTTATTACAGAACTAGAAACTACATATTGCATCGGATCTTGATCAAATATTGCATATCATGATATATTTCAACTAGGAATACTTACCGTGAATGAGAACTATATAGGCCCATGTTTTGGCGCAGGCCCAAATGTCCGTCCGATTCATCCTATTACCACTGCATAAACTGTATTTGTCATTAGATATTGATCAATTTTTCCAGATCATGTTATATTTATCAATTGCCATATTATTTACCATATTCGTTACATTTAACTATAGATGAATTGCTCCCATGAAAACCTGGATTTGGTAATCGAAGCGAGATATATATGCAGGTAGTAGTGTAGGTTATTATATAGTCGGCTCCGCCCGACTTTAGTACTTAATTATTTCTTTAATATAGCCAAACCAAAGCAAATAAAAATATTGGAAAAAATATTTTAATTAATAAATATAAAATTTTAGTTATTTTAAACCACACTTATCAGGCAAGTCAGGCACCAATATGTTTATATTAGGCTGGGTCGTCGTATACACAAATGAAAAAACAATTTACCCCACGAAAATAAAGTTTGGTTTGTTTAATGATAATTTGCAAAATATTTCGTTCCTAGATCAAACTGGAAATTTTCTCGTATGATACCTAAATGATGAACATCTGAAGGAAATTGACCGTCCTTACAAAATGTTTCCAAGATCTATAAGTTTTAGCTATCACCTTGAAAAACCAAAAAAATCAATATAAACGTCCAATAAGACGACCAATGAGTTATTCCAAGACAAGAAGAACAATTATTTCTTTTTTAAAATGATTCCAATGGTCTATTAATTCAGAAAAATAAATTGGACAAAAATTCAACATAAAACAAGTAAGGAAGGTTAAAGTCGGACGTGGCCGACTAACGCAAACTTTGAATGGGTTATATAAATCTGAATCGATCTAACACATTTTTAGCTTAGGTTTTCTGAAATATAAGACGCTTTCCCAAATTTGATGAAAATCTGTTAAATATGTGGTTTCTAGAGCGGAAATAATTAAATCGGGGGAATCATTTATATGGGAGCTATATATAAATCTAAACCGATTTGACCCACTTTCGCCATGGAAGTTTGTGGTTGAAATATGAGCTGGTTTGCCAAATTTTAAGCAAATTTGTTCAAATATGCAATTTCTATAGCGGAATTAATCAATTTACTGTCGAAATTTGTATTGGAGCTATATATATATCTGAACCGATCTGACCCATTTTTATCATAGCTGTTTCTAGTTGAAATATAATTTGTTTTGCCAAACTGGAAGAAGATCTGTTAAAATTTGTATGGGAGCTATATATAAATCTGAACCGATCTGGCCTATTCTTACCAGAGCTATTTCTAGTTAAAATATATGACAATTTACTAAATTTGAAGAAAATATGTTGAAATATGTGGTTTCTAGAACGAAAAAAGTAAAATTGGAAGCAAAATTTGTATGGGAACTATATCTAAATCTGAACCGAGAACCGATCTCGTTTCCTTTTGGGCGTTACAAGCAAATGCACAAAGACCCTGTGGTGTGGTATAAAAATTACACAAGAAAAACATGATTTTTAGATGTGTTTTCAGGTGCTTTTAGATCACAGATAGAGTAACCCAGCGACGAAATTTATTTTCGTGACTCTTCCTACTATATATAGATATCGAAATTATACTTCAAAAAGTAAATATAAGGCATCAATCTTCAAAAAGGTAAATACACTGAATATTGGGGGTGAATGGGGGAGATTGGGTGCATTTTCTGCTATTTCCATTCTCTTTTAATCCTCAAAAATCTATTATCTCACACATACGCAGTGCAAGATAGTGTAACTTCATGATTCTAGCCATTTGCTCGCTACTAGTTTTATAAATTTTCCCATTTTTGCCGTAAAATGTATTTGGAAAAGAAATTATCTTGCGTGATTATGCAGTCAGATTTCCGAATTCCAAGATTCTTGGGGGCCATGGGGTTGGTGCCATTTTTATCCCCTTTTCCCATTTTACCACCATAAATCTCTTTATTTTACGTGTCTACGAAATTAGGGGGATACAACACCGAAGATGGTACCATTTTGATCCTTCTGTTCCCATTGTATCCCTTGAAAGTACGAATTTGATTATTTTTTCAAATTTTTGGTTTTATTGGAAAGGTTGAACTTTGTAATTTAATAATGGAACACAATATCGTTCGTATAACTACCACGACTGGCTCGGCAGTATCTAATCCGATCAACCCAATTTTTCAGTACAGCCCAAATCCACGCCAAACAGTTAGTCTTTGTTGATGCATTGGTTTCTCAATAGTCATGTACGGGTTCTCTGAACCCCATATGCGGCAATTTAGCTTACTGACATAGCCACCAAATGAAAATGAGTTTCATGAAGGCTGAACTGAAGGTCGATCTCTTGTCGAAAATTGTCCACGTAAATTTGTTCGAGCGTATAGCGTTCCATTTTGCAAATGTTAAACATAAACTTGAAAATAAAAATTAAATTTCTAAGTCAAAGTAATCGACAGTTCAAATTCCTTTCGATGTTCCAAAGCATGTCTTTGTGCATTTGTTTGTAACATCCAAAAGGAAAATCTATTTAGTGCAATTTTTTCCCCCTTTAAGTGTACAGGTGGACAAAATTAATAATTGAATTTAGATTTAGAATTTTAGATTTATTTAGAAAATTAACTATAATTTCGAAAGTGATAAGAAAAACATATCCTGCTGGAGTGTATATCAGATTCGACCCGGCTCTCACATATTTCATTACATATTATGCCGTTTTGTTTGCATGCGAGAATGCGAATTTATATGTGCATGTGTGTCAGTGCACGGCTGAATGTAAGTTAGTGTTCGTGTACTTACAAACAACCCCGCTCACTCAGGTGGGCCACGGCACACACAGAAGTGCATAAACTGTGTCACGACATTAACACTTAAACCTCGACGTTACACACACAACACACACTGGCAACATAATGATTATTATGTTATGTGTGTAGGTATTTCAATGTACCCATCAAGTTCCTTTATCAAGCTCAAGCGTACATGCATACATATGTACATACATACGCATGAATGCATACACATACATACATGTGTGAAGTCCTCTCAAGTACATGTTTTGGTTACCACTGCTTCGCTCTGTCACAGGGTGAAGGGTTCGTCCTGTTGAGGATTCTGTTTGTAGGTCGTATCATACTACAACTAAAGGCCATAGAAAAAATGTGCTTCCTTCAGTAACATCCATGAAGTAGGCCTTTTGATTGCAACAATACTTTAGCGGGCGTAAAATTAATCAAATGTCAGACAGCAGCTAATTATATATTTTACGAAATGCGATTGGCTGGCAAACAAAGTGACACCTCATTGTGAAAATTAAACCGATTAAGTGACGTTTTCAAACGTCATCCTTCTAAACATGGGTTTTATATTATATGTGGAATTTGTTAATCCAAATTTACTCCAACTACATATTGAAAGTATCGGGTACATTTAGATCCGCATAATTAAATTTTGAATTATTCATGATTTCGTGTTACTTTCCGATACAGGGTTGCAAAAAGCCTCCATTTCTTCGCGGTATATTATTTTAAGCTAAAATTAATATAATTATTGATTTATTTTCAAAAAAGGAGATGTTACTTTTAATTAAAAGCATTAAAAATCTAATGGGGTGACGACATAATACTTCGATATTTTAATAGTAATTCAGCTTACCTTCACAACCAAATTTAGTACATTAAAAATAAATTTATTTTTTATATGAACTGGTATATTGTTCAATGGCTAAATATCTTTTTGCATATATATGTTTAACGGGGGTTATGCGACGGCACCGAAAAGGCTCTAATTCACTATGTGGGTTGTAAGACAATGAATGAGAAAATGTGCCTTTATTTGAATGACCTCGACGTTAATATCATCATATCATATCAAAGCATCGGAGGACTGCTGTCACAGATAGCCTGCGAGTCAGGAAGACAGTTTGGGTATAAGAATTCTTTAAAAAACATGGTCGGAAATTTTCCTTCAATCAATAAAAAATTACATGATTCGATTCCAAGTAGAATTTACTAAATACTTTTCTCCACTATTAAATTATGTTATTGTTTCAATTTATGAAAATCGTTGCACAATATCCCGAAAAGCTAACATAGGAACACAACGAAGGAGTTTCTTATCACTATAGAACTCACATTTCATATTGTATTGTTCATTCTATAATGTTCTTAGTAAGCTTGATATACTTATCGAATTTACACCACGCAAATTAAAACCTTATCCAAAGTGGATGTGCAGAAAACATCTTTAATAATCGCTTTCTTTCAGAAACGATTTCCGCCCGTGCAATATTTTCCCTTCGCAGTGAGTCTGGTGAGCTGAAGACGAGAAAAAAAGAAGCGCTGAAGGCAAAGTCATCAACAGTGTATTATTTTGCACATCTTATTTTTAATTTAGCGTAAACACCATCAAATAAAAGTTGCATGAAATTGCTTTCACCTTGTGTCAAGAGTACTTATACTCGTACCAGCAACAACAACAACCATTCAGTACACAATAAAATGCGTAAGCGTGGAAAAGGAATCCGAGAATAGCCAAATATACATACTACAAACATACCCACTCGCCAGCAAAATCTTGTTCTTTCTTTCTGCTTTTATATGAACGAACAGATTATTTTCTTTCTGATGCTTTTAGTTTTGCTAACGTATTTGAACTGACCGTAATAAAAGAAGTAACATCCGAAAAATGGACTCTGGCTCACCCCACACCAGACAATAAAAATGTGGCATTAGACCGAGGGGTGGCGGGGAAAGTGTTTTATGCGATAAGCACCGGCTTGTAACAAACTTTACAGAAGGCGACTGGTACAGCAAAACTTCGCTGAAATGTTAGTCTCCAATCTCCAGTAGGAGATGAGAAGAAGGATACTAAGCTGAGTAAAATTTGATGAGATGGGCCATGGCAATACTTTTGTCCGATTTTTTCCATGCTTTATATAAGGTTACTTTCTATATATGTTTGTGTGCCACAAAATTTGAAATCAATTTTTGAAAGCTTTTTTCTCAACCAATTTTGCTCAAATTTTGCACACTTAATCATTTTCGATGACAATACAAGGAAATGGAAAAATTTGACCAATTGGACAAAGGGGCGTGGCACCTCCCATACGAAGTTAAAACCTATTATTGAATATTGTCAGTTCTATGACACCTAGAGTGCTGAAATTTTGTGTAAGTGCATCTAGCATCAATTCGCATAGTTGTGCCAAAAAGGGGCGGTATTGGAAAAGTGGGCGTGGCACCTCCCATACGAAGTTAAAACCTATTATTGAATATTGTCAGTTCTATGACACCTAGAGTGCTGAAATTTTGTGTAAGTGCATCTAGCATCAATTCGCATAGTTGTGCCAAAAATGGGCGGTATTGGAAAAGTGGGCGTGGCATCTCCCATACGAAGTTAAAACCTATTATTGAATATTGTCAGTTCTATGACACCTAGAGTGCTGAAATTTTGTGTAAGTGCATCTAGCATCAATTCGCATAGTTGTGCCAAAAAGGGGCGGTATTGGAAAAGTGGGCGTGGCACCTCCCATACGAAGTTAAAACCTATTATTGAATATTGTCAGTTCTATGACACCTAGAGTGCTGAAATTTTGTGTAAGTGCATCTAGCATCAATTCGCATAGTTGTGCCAAAAATGGGCGGTATTGGAAAAGTGGGCGTGGCACCTCCCATACGAAGTTAAAACCTATTATTGAATATTGTCAGTTCTATGACACCTAGAGTGCTGAAATTTTGTGTAAGTGCATATACCATCAATGTGCGTAGTTCTGCCAAAAATGGGCGGTATTGGAATAGTGGGCGTACCACCTCCCATACGAAGTTAAAACATATTATCGAATAGTGTCAGTTCTATGACACGTATAGTGCTCAAATTTTGTGTAAGTGCATCTAGCATCAATGTGCGTAGTTGCGCCTAAAATGGGCGGTAATGCAAAAGTGGGCGTGGCACCTCCCATATGAAGTTAAAACCAAAATTACACCTACTGTAATTTTGTGTAAGTGCATCTAGCATTAATGTGCGTAGTTGTGACAAAAATGGGCGGTAATGGAAATGTGGGCGTGGCACCTCCCATACGAAGTTAAAACCCATTTTCGAATATATGCCGTTCTATGGCAGATAAAAAACTGAAATTTTGCAGTAATTTTTCCTTCTACAAAAGATAACTAAAAAAAATTCTAGGCCCAATAGAATTCTGCTTGCATAAAGCATGGATTTGAAAAAAATTTTTTTTTTTTGATTTACTAAAGAGTGATTTTTTTTGAGGTTAGGATTTTCATGCATTAGTATTTGACAGATCACGTGGGATTTCAGACATGGTGTCAAAGAGAAAGATGCTCAGTATGCTTTGACATTTCATCATGAATCGTCTTACAAACGAACAACGCTTGCAAATTATTGAATTTTATTATCAAAATGCGTGCTCTGTTAAGAAAGTTCATTGCGCGCTTCCATTTTATGGTCAGTTTAATCGACCCACTGAAGCGGCTATTCGGGCTATTGTGACTAAATTTCGCACCAAATTTACATTGTTGGACATTAAACCACCAACACGCTTACGTAGAGTGCGAACTGAAGAAAATATCGCAGCTGTATCGGCCAGTGTTAATGATGACCACCAATTTTCGATTCGTCGCCGTTCGCACCAATTGGGTCTCTGTTACTCAAAAACGTGGAAATGCCAAAATTGGACTAAGCGGATGGACCACCTAAGACGCAGCCGCGGTCAACATTTAAATGAAATTATCTTCAAAAAGTAAATGTCATGGACCAATCTAACGTTTCAAATAAAGAACCGATGAGATTTTGCAAATTTTATGCGTTTTTTTTTAAAAAAAAAGTTATCAAGCTCTTAAAAAATCACCCTTTAGTTAATCGCTTATTTCATACAAAGACAACATTTTTTTGAAGTGCTTTCAAAGGTCTATAAATTCAGACAAAAATTTTGGACAAAAATCCAACATAAACAAGTAAAAAAGGCGTTAAGTTCGGCCGGGCCTAAATTTATATACCCTCCACCATGGATTGCATTCCACATAGGCTGTCGATATTCGTAGAAGTGCAGTAGTATTACAGGAAAATATAAATTTATCAATATAGCAAACCAAATACAAATATTGAAAAAAAATTTAAAAATAAATATAATATTTCTATTATTTCAAACCTATACCTATACGTTTACATATCAAAATAATACTTCTAGTCAATTCAAAAAATAAATATTCTTATATTTATACTTTCAAAAAGCTTAAATACCATAAATATTGATAGAGAATGGGTGCTACAGTTGCTTGTATTTCCATTCTAGTTTAATTCCTAAAGTACAACTTTTGAAAATCCATTAACTGACGTACATAGTGCAAAATAACCTAACTTCATGATTCAATCAATTTTTACTGTAGAAATAAAAATTACGAAATTGGAAAAATTATTTTTATTTTGCGTGTCTATGCAGTCAGAGGAATGTATACACCGAACACCATGATTCTAGCTACTGGCAATTAGTTGGTACTACTTTCTAAAATCTATTTATTTTACGAGTCTACGCAATTAGTGGGATGTACACACCGAATTTCATCATTCTAGCTATAGTCGTTTAGTTGGTACTATTTGTATCCCTCTGTACCCATTGTATCCCTTGAAAGTATGAATTTGGAAAAAACCTTTTATTTTTCGTGTCTACGTAGTCAAAGGAATGTATACTCCGAATTTCATGAATCCAGATGGGGTCATTTGGTTGGTACTATTTTTATCCCCTTTTCCCATTTTAACCCCAAGAAGTACGATTTTCGAAAAATCCGTTTATTTTTCGTGTCTACGCAATCAGAGGAATGTATACACCGAATTTAATTAATTTAATTTAATCCATTACAAATACAAAATTCGGAAAATGCATTGTTATCACTTATCACATTTCATGACTGTCGCGTCAGCCGTGTCGTTGGTACCTTTTTTATCCCCCTTTTCTCGTTTACCCTTTAAAAGTAGAAATTTCGAAAAATTCATTACTTCATTTTGCGTTTCTAAGCATTTTGAGGAATGCACATGCCGAATTTCATGGTTCCAGCTACGTCTGTGTGATTGTTTTAATTTTTTCCCTTTTTATTCGATTTCGTCCCCAAAAAAGTACGAATTTTGCACAACTATTTTCTTGGTCGCATTCGTGCTATAATAGTAATGAGCATTCCAAATTTGAAGATTCTAGGCCCGGCCGTTTGGTAAGTCAGTCACTCAATTACACAACTCTTTACCCTACACCACAGGGTATACTGTTTTTGTGCATTTGTTTGTAACACCCAAAAGGAAGCGAGATAGACCCATTGTTTATTATACCGATCGACTTAGAATCACTTTTTGAATCGATTTAACCATGCCCGTCTGTCTATCTATCTATTCTTGTAATCACGATACAGGTCGCAATTATTGTCCGATTTTGAATTTGAAGCAAATCGGTTCATATTTAGATATAGCCACCATACAAACGTCGCTCCCGTTTCGACTTTTTTGCTCTAGAAGCCACATAATTTAAGAGTTTTTGGTCAAATTTTGTACAACACCTTATATCTAAGTTAGAAACATTTGTGATAAAAATGGGTGAAATCGGTTCAAATTTAGATATAGCCACCATACAAATGTTGCTCCCGATTTAACTTTCTTTGCTTTAGAAACCACATAATTGAAGCAATTTTGATCAAATTTGCCACAAAAACTCATATTTCAACTAGAAACATCTGTGGTAAAAATGTTAGAAATCGGTTTAAATTTAGATATGGCCACTATAACACCCTATATTTCAACTAGAAACATTTTTGGTGAAAATGGTCAAATCGGCTCAGATTTATATATAGTCATACAAATGTTGGTCCCATTTGACTTTTTGCTTTAGAAACTGCATAATTTAACCGATTTTGATTAAATTTGGCACAACACCTCAAATTTCAAACAAAAAATGGGTCAACACCTAATTTAATTTAATCCATTATAAATACAAAATTCGGAAAATACATTGTTATCACTTATCACATTTCATGACTGTCGCGTCAGCCGTGTCGTTGGTACCTTTTTTATCCCCCTTTTCTCGTTTACCCTTTAAAAGTAGGAATTTCGAAAAATGCATTACTTCATTTTGCGTTTCTAAGCATTTTGAGGAATGCACATGCCGAATTTCATGGTTCCAGCTACGTCTATTTGATTGTTTTAATTTGTTCCCTTTTTACCCGATTTCGTCCCCAAAAAAGTACGAATTTTGCACAACTATTTTCTTGGTCGCATTCGTGCTATAATAGTAATGAGCATTCCAAATTTGAAGATTCAAGGCCCGACCGTTTGGTAAGTCAGTCACTCAATCACACAACTCTTTACCCTACACCTACACCACAGGGTATACTGTTTTTGTGCATTTGTTTGTAACACCCAAAAGGAAGCGAGATAGACCCATTGTTTATTATACCGATCGACTTAGAATCACTTTTTGAATCGATTTAGCCATGCCCGTCTGTCTATCCATCTATTCTTGTAATCACGATACAGGTCGCAATTATTGTCCGATTTTGAATTTGAAGCAAATCGGTTCATATTTAGATATAGCCAAATACAAACGTCGCTCCCGTTTCTACTTTTTTTGAATTTGAAGCAAATCGGTTCATATTTAGATATAGCCACATACAAACGTCGCTCCCGTTTCTACTTTTTTGCTCTAGAAGCCACATAATTTAAGCGTTTTTGGTCAAATTTTGTACAACACCTTATATCTAAGTTAGAAACATTTGTGATAAATGTTGGTCCCATTTGACTTTTTTGCTTTAGAAACTGCATAATTTAACCGATTTTGATTAAATTTGGCACAACACCTCAAATTTCAAACAAAAAATGGGTCAAATCGGTTCAGATTTAGATATAGCTCCCATACAAGTTTCGCTCCCGATTTGAGCATTCAGAAGAAAAAATTATATTTACACTTGAAACATCTATGGTAAAAGGGGATGAGATCGGTTCAGATTTATATATAGCTCCCATACAAATGACGTTCACGATTTTCACCGAATTGAATTGTAGTGGAGTAGAAAGTTCAAAGGATACAATTTTTTAAAAATTATTTTAAATACTTATTCGCACCTTATGATAGCAATGTATGTGTCAAACAAAATAGGAAAATAAATTAAGACCAAAGGTTGTGCTGAAGTCTTCAGCAGAACTAGGGTTTGGGGTTTCCCGGACTTTTTTCATTTCCCGGGAAAACGGGAATGAAAAGTTTCATTCCCGGGAAAAAATAATTTATTGTAGGTATGTCCAATATGGTTTAAATATCAATATTTAGTAACTAGTGTGCTGTTTTAAACTCATTAACGCCCGATGCACACGTCCGTGTACACTATTTCAAAGCTTTCGCCCTTTTCAATATGAATGGAATTCACGATTTCTAAACTATATGACACAAGTGATAGAGAAGAACAAAACAAATTAATAATAATATAAAAATAAATATTTTTTATTGTTGAAGTAGTAGTTATTACGAAAATACTTGAAAATAAATTTTATAAATGAAATTAACATTGTGCGTTAATGGGTTAAAATACCGCCATATTACAAATTAAAAACGAAAGCTTTTGTCAAAATATTTTAGAAATCATTTTTAAATTTTCAAATATTTTACTGTGGAAAAATCGTCAGAATTGAAAGAGTCTAATATTGGGCATTTAAATCATAAACACACGTGACTGACACCTACACTAGACTGAGAATGTTATGACGTCTTTAATTTATTAGAGAAGAAAATGTTTCACAGAAACAGGGGGAATATGTTCTAAAGTGTAAAAGCAATAGAAACATTAAAAAATGTTGATACTAATTAAATAAATTCATAAAAAATAAAAGCATTGAAATATAAGTTCTTACAAAGGGCCAAAGGTAGGTTATATTTCTATTCATATTAAATTTATCTTGAAAGTTTCCAGGTGTACAATTTTAATTTTATCCCTATTTGTATACAATTTCTTACTGGTTTCATATGTAAAGTAAATTCTTCTTTGAGAAGATTTTCACCTTTTATTTCGTCGATTTGTCTATGAAAACAAGAAATTTAAAGTTAAACCAGATAACCAGATAACAGTAATGTAAATAAATGATTTTTAAATATATCCACCATTTCCCATTTATATAGAAAAACTAAATAAAAAAAATAAAACTAAATAGAAAAAGAAATAAATGAGAAGCTCTGATAAATTAAGTATTCCACCGAATCAAGTCGACACACTAAAAGTTTCATTTTGTCGATTCAATGTTATGCATGTGTTCGCGGTGCTCGCAACATGATGATAAATCGTTGATATTTCCAGATTATCATTCGGCAAATTATATATCGCCAAAATATCACATGGAAGATCAAAATGGAATGTCTCCCGATAATAACCTAGAAGACAAACATCATTTATGTAGTACTGCCAGTGAATCTATATAAATACGCGTCTAATTTGATTAGTATTTGGTGTTAAAATCCGAGTGGCGGAAGATTGAGATGGGTTGAAGAAAGATGATCCAATATATTGACGACTTCGATTAAGAAATTATCTATCCCGCAATATGTATATGTGTCCCACTTGCTGAAATGAGTCCTGAAACGTCTTCTATGGGATTCACTACTCAATCGAATGTGCCTTCCACAAGCAGAATGCTAAGAGGCCTTCTTCTGAATAAATAAATATTTTTAAACTGGGCAAAATCGTATTTTATAACAAAATTTTTTGGATTGGTATGGAATGAACGCTATTGCTGCACTTGACATCGATTTTCTATAAAACTCGTGTTTGTTGCCGTCATTTGTGAGTTTTGCTTACACTCTGTACTAACCTAACGATAAACCGAATACTCCTATGGTAGCGCTATACATACATATTACAGAAATAAAAGAAAACGCAACAACTAAAATGAAAACAATCAACAGTTCAGGAAAATTGAATTTTCCACAGTTGGTTAAGATGTACACTTGAAAAGATCTAAAAAGGAAACACCTCCCTCAACAGCGGCTGACAAGGACAGGGTATACAATAGCACCATCGAAACACGAAATCTAACAACACAACAATTGGAAACATTACGACACGTTTATGGTCACAACCAAAATAAAATGCCAACAACATACACCCACGCACACACATATACACACCGTCAGCCAAAAGAAAAACAAAACTAAAGTTGCTTTTCATTTGTGTAGATGTACTGAAACTTATAAATTTTAAATGTTTCTTTTTTGCCTCCGTAAAAATATAACACCATTGTAGTAGCAACCAACCAATACACCATGCCATGCAATCTCAGAAACACACGCACACATGCCAGTTGTACAAATATCCTTCGTACCAGCAAAAAACACTCTCACTTCTCCAGTCGCGTTCATACATAGCCGTCGCCAGCTACAGCAACAATTATATTGCATTTGTATGAAGGCAATATTTGAACAATAAGTCTCTTCTTTTTTGTTTGCTGCTGCCGCTGCTTATTTCTCTCTCCACAGTTGGAGGATACGGTACGAAACACAGTGTTGCCAGATGTATTTAATCAAAAACTTGTCAAATAAGGGCTGAAAATTCGTAAAATCATTCAAATAATTTCGAAAAATGTCGTCAAAATAAAACAAGTATGGACAAGCTATCTACATATAGCAAGTCTATATAATACCTTCCACTTTCTAACATATTACAAGGATTTTATTTCCAATCCTCGAAGCTTAAACACGTCAATTAACGCCTTCTATTTGATCAGCAATAGAATTCTCCAGCTAAATAACTTAGACCATATGCTGCTGTATTTTCACCAAAAGATTTTGTTAATTTAAAAATATTCTGGAATTTTCTTTGCAATTAAAACCAAAATATTTAAAATTAATTCATACGTAGACCTAAAAGTATTTAATTAGATTATGTAAATAATACAGTTGATGATGTAAAGCTAAAACACTATTCGAAATCAAATTGTATTAAATTAATATAAAATTCTCTGTGGGAATGTGAGCCCTCCTGCCTGCGCCCATGCACGATGGGGCAGATGACCAAGTTTTAGAGACAACAAGTAAAAACGGCGTTAAGTTCGGCCGGGCCGAACTTTATATACTTTTTTATATACTTTTTTAATATAGCCAAACCAAAACGAATACAAATATTGAAAAATTAATTTTATAAATAAATATAATATTTTAATTATTTCAAACCACGCTTATAAGGTAATGATTGGTAGCATTACCTTATACGTGAATTCAAAAAATAAATATTGTTATATTTATATTTTCAAAAATATTTTCAAAGCCATAAATATTGGTAGATAGTGGGTGCTGAAATTGGTTTTATTTCCATTCTATTTTAATTCCAAAAGCACAAATTTTAAAAATCCATTATCAGACGTACATAGTGCAAAATAACATAACTTCATGATTCAAAAAATTTTTGCCGTAAAAGAAAAAGTACGAATTTGGAAAAAAAACTTTTTATTTTGCTTGTCTATGCAGTCAGAGGAATGTATACACCGAATTTCATGATTCCAGCTGCGCCCATTTGGTTGGTACCATTTTTACCCCCTTGACGTTTCTACGCAATTAGAATTGTATCATTCTAGCTGTAGTCGTTTAGTTGGTACTATTTTTATCCCTCTGTACCATTGTATCCCTTGAAAGTACTAATTTCGAAAAGTTCGTCTATTTTCCGCGTCTACGCAGTCGGAGGAATGTATACTCCGAATTTCATGACTCTAGCTGCGGTCATTTGATTGGTACTATTTTTATCCCCTTTTTTCATTTTAACCCCAAAAAGTACGAATTTTGAAAAATTCGTGTATTTTACTTATCTATGCAATTAGAGGAACGTATACACCGAATTTCATTATTCTAGGTACAGCCGTTTGGTTGGTAATATTTTTATCCCTCGATTCCCATTTTACCCCTTAAAAGTACGAATTTGGAAAAATACTTTTATATTATTTATCTACTCAATTAGAGGAATGCACACACCGAATTTCGTGTTTCTAGCTATTGTCGTTTAATAAGTACCATTTTTATCCCTTGTTTGCCCCATTTCACCCCCTACAAATAAGAATCACTTTATGGTGCACGTTTTTGCTATAAGGGGAATGCGCATACCAAATATCAAGCAAATATGAGCAGTCATATCAAAAAAACATGCTTAAATACGCTTAAATATTAGGGATTATTATGGGTATTTTTAGTCCTTGTGAGGGAAAAATTTTTCCCTTTGGGCCGATTTCGCCCCATTTCAATCCCAACCGATCTACGACTATAAGACGCATTTATGGAAAATTTGAACGTTCTAGCTCCTTTCGTTTAGATGCTAGCGTGCTTTCAACAGACGGACGGACGGACATGGCTAGATCGTCTTAGAATTTTATGACGATCAAGAATATATATACTTTATAGGGTCTCAGGTCGATATTTCAAGGTTTTACAAACGGAATGACAAAGTTAGTATACCCCCATCCTGGAGGTGGAGGGTATAAAAAAAGAATTGGAGGCAGCTACTCCTTTGAAATTTCGTTATGGTGGTTACCAAAGTCGCCGATCAAAATTTTGAGTTGCCACGCCCATTTACAGTGGGAAACAGCTAGTTTTGGTGGTTACCAAAGTCGCCTATAAAAATTTTGTGTTGCCACGCCCATTTACAGTGGGAAACAGTTAGACCTTTAAACATTTCGTACATATGCTGCTTAAAAATATTCGTTGAAAAAAAATAAGTTTCTCAACCTACTGCCACGCCCATTTACGGTGAGACAAAATACCTTAGGAAACAGATAGACATTTTAAATTTCGAACATATAAAGAGTGGTTAAATTTTAAGGGCCGATGTTGATTTTGAATAAAACACAAATTATTTAAGAAATTATTGTCATTTCTTTTTATTATGATAATATTATATATATATATATATATATATATATATATATATATATATATATATATATATATATATAAATAAATGAAATTGTGGTTTCTATATTTATTTTGTGGTTTCTATATTTAATTTGTGGTTTCTTATATTTAAACTAGGAACACCTATGGTGAAAATAGGTCAGATCGTTTCAGATTTTTATATAGTTCTTATACAAATTTCGCTACCGATTTAACTTTTTCCGCTTCAGAAACCACATATTGTATCAGATTGTCTTCAAATTAGGTGAAATATCTTATATTTATACTAGAAGCAGCCATGGTGCAAATGGGTCAGATCGGTTCAGATTTACATATAGCTCCCATAAAAATTTTCCGCCCCAGAAACCACATATTTTCACTGAATTTCTTCAAATTGGTTGGGAAAATTAAAGTTAGTCGCTTCATTCCATGTTTGGATATAGCCGCGATACAAATATTCTACTCGATTTGACAAATTGCACCAGGTCATATTAGTCTGTGATAAGGAAACATATAAAAACGTTTTCACTTTTTTACGAATTGAATTGTATTCGGATAGAAAGTGGAGTGTATCATATAGTCTGCCCCGCCTGACTTTAGCCTTTCCTTACTTGTTTCAATACGTCTGCTTGTACTTACTTCATATTGGATATTGGCATTCCATCTATGAAAGGGATGAAAATGTAACCTATCAAACGACAACGTTCCTCTAATTGAGTAGATACATAATATAAAACTATTTTTTCAAAATTCGTACGTTTAAAGGGTAAGATGGGAAAAGAGGGATAAAAATGGTACCAACAAAACGGCTGCACCTAAAATAGTGAAATTCGGTGTATTCCTCTGGTTGTGGAGAAACATTAAATAAACGGATTTTTCGAAATTCGTACTTTTTGAAGTTAAAATGGAAAAAGGGGATACAAATTCAATTTTGATAAACTAAATAATTTTGTTCTTGAGTATAAATTCGCTCTCATTTCTCAAAGAGCACACAAGGACACTGTCATTGGTGCAAGTTATAAAAAGTCGTCATTTCAGGGGCTGAAATTGTCAAATCGTCATTGACATTGGACAAATCGTCACTTCTGGCAACACTGCGCGTACAAATAGCATTCTGGATATAAAAACAGCATCTGTATGCGAAAGTCTGCACGTGTATGTGTCCAAGTGTGAACGTGTCTGTGCCAGTGAATTGGTGGTATTTGTTTGTGTGTTGAAGTCAGGCAATGAAAACAATAAAAAAGGACAATTACTTTTTATGACGTTTATGAGTTCCACTTTTAGATTTCTTTGTCGGCTTGTTTTTTCTTCACATTCGATTGATGCAGAAAAGTCAAAACTTTTCTTGTCTGAACTATATAATCTTATGTCCAACAAAGAATATTGAAATCAAGTGCCACAAATGCTTCAAGTAAGTTTTGTCAAGAAATTACAAACATATGTACATATGTAGTTATGCGTGTGTATGCAAAATCGGAGCATTTGAATAGAATTTACTGAAATCAATAAATAACAACGACAAATATATTCAAATCATATGATATATATGATATACCAATCATGGATTGGACTGTATTTTAAGTACGCCGATCGATTTCTTGTTGGTGCTCCACTAGAAACATCTATGCTGAAAGTGGGTAACATGGGTCCACACAACTGTCGCACCCTACAGGGTGGCTGATGAATGGGCGAAGCCGACTATTTGATACACTCCACTTTCTATCCTATTACAATTAAATTCGGTAAAAAAGTTAAATCGGGAAGGATTTTTGTGTCCTGTATGTGTTTGACAAAAAATGTTAAATCGGAAAGAACATCTGTATGGGGGTATATTGAAACATGGAACGCGGTGACCCACTTGTATGTTTATAGGTGAAATATAATATGTAAAGTTTGGCCAAAATCGGTTAAACATTTGGGAGCAACATTTGTATATATATAAATAAATGTATATCTAAATCTGAACCGATATTACCCACTTTCATGTTTTAGTTAGATTATTAGATATTGTGCCAAATTTAAAGAAAATCGGGTACAATATGTGATTTCTATAGCGGAAAATATCAAATCGGGAGCGACATTTGTATGGGGGCAATATATAAATTTAAACCGATCTTACCGACTTTCTGCATAGGCGTTTCTAGCTAGATTATAAGGTGTTGAGCCAAATCTGAAGAATATCGGGTACAATATGTGTAGTTTCTAGAGCGGAAAATGTCAACCGATCTCAGTGTTTCTAGTTGGATTATAAGATGTTGTGCCAAATTTAAAGAAAATCGGGTACAATATGTGGTTTCTATAGCGGAAAATGTCAAACCGGGAGCGACATTTGTATGGGGGCTATATCTAAATCTGAACCGATTTTCTTCAAATTAAAAAGCGTTCGTCCTTATATCGAAATACTTAGTTGTGCAAAGTTTCATTTGGTTCTGTGTGCAATTGCGACCTGTTCGTTATTATAAGAATAAATGAACGGACAGACGGACATTGCTAAATCGACTCAGAAAGTGATTCTAAGTCGATCGGTATAATAAACATTGGGTCTATCTCCCTTCCTTTTGGGTGTTACAAACAAATGCACAAAGACATAATACTCTCGTGGAGTGTATAAAAACTAAAATTGTAATTTCGTGTAATATTACTGCACTTCTATGAAAATCGACAGCCTCTGTGTAATGCAATCCATGGTGGATGGTAAAGGGTGTTTTTTATTGAGGTATAGAACTTCGAATTGAAATAAAACACAATGTCCATCAATTTGGCTTTATTGGAAGGATAATTTTATGCCATTAATGTTTAAATATGATTTCGGGCATGTGGCCGACGCGGCTGGCTCGAATATAGCCAATTCTACAGGTCCAATTTTCAACCACTTTTTCGAGCATATGGGGCCGTATGTTGGCAATAACGCCACGAATGTTGGCTTCTGGTTTGTTGGCGTAGACGAGCGACTTCACATATCCCCAAAGAAAATAATCCAATGGTGTCAAATCACACGATCTTGGTGGCCAATTGACAGGTCCATTCCGCGAAATTATGCGCTCATCGAATGTTTCCTTCAATAATTCGATTGTGACGTGCGCTGTGTGGCATGTAGCGCCGTCTTGTTGGAACCACAACTCATCCACATTCATGCCATCCAATTCGGGAACAAAATAGTCGGTTATCATGGCTCTATAACGGTCTCCATTAACGGTAACTGACTCTCCAGCATTATTTCGGAAGAAGTATGGCCCAATGACTCCACCAGCCCATAGAGCACACCAAACAGTCAGTTTTTGTGGATGTAGTGGCGTCTCAAGGGTCGCATGTGGATTCTCTTCACTCCAAATGCGGCAATTTTGCTTGTTGACGTAGCCATTCAACCAAAAATGAGCCTCATCACTGAACAAAATTTTGTGATGAAAATCAGCATCGAACTTCGCGAACTGAACCATTACTTTCGAAATAAATTTGCACGATTTGCAAGCGTTGTTCTTTTGTCAACCTGTTCATGATGAAATGGCAAAACAAACTAAATATTAATCACTTGACAGCTGACAAAATGGGCGCCAGTTAAAAAAGTGAAAGTTCTATACCCCAATAAAAAACACCCTTTATATAAAGTGCGGCCCGTCGTAACTTAACTCCGTTTCTACTTATTTTAGATACGATTCACACCATGAATTATTTTCATAGAAAAGTTGACGTTTTCCTTAAATATTTTTTAACTAATATCTTAGTTAATACTTTGCGCAATTCACATGAACTAGACTCTAACATTTACATTTAGCAATATATTTAAAAATATATATAAAATAAGTTAGTCCACTTTGATTGGAATCATTTATTTTATATAGGTGCAAAATTCACCTTGGACATTATTTAGTGAATTCAATACATAGTAGAGTTTGCATCCCGGGAAATTCGTACGGGAATCCCGCGGGAATTCAGTAGAAAATTTTACATATTTCTTCGCATATTTTTATACCCTCCACCTCCAGGATGGGGGTATACTAACTTTGTCATTCCGTTTGTAACACCTTGAAATATCGACCTGAGACCCTATAAAGTATATATATTCTTGATCGTCATAAAATTCTAAGACGATCTAGCCATGTCCGTCCGTCCGTCCGTCCGTCTGTCCGTCTGTTGAAAGCACGCTAGCATCTAAACGAAAGGAGCTAGAACGTTCAAATTTTCCATACATGCGTCTTATAGCCGCAGATCGGTTGGGATTGAAATGGGGCGAAATCGGCCCAAAGGGAAAAATTTTTCCCTCACAAGGACTAAAAATACCCATAATAATCCCTAATATTTTAGCGTATTTAAGCATGTTTTTTGAATATGTCTGTTTATATTTGCTTGATATTTGGTATGCGCACTCCTCTTATAGCAAAAACGTGCACCATAAAGTGATTCTTATTTGTAGGGGGTAAAATGGGGCAAAAAAGGGTAAAAATGGTACATATTAAACGACAACAGCTAGAAACACGAAATTCGGTGTGTACATTCCTCTAATTGAGTAGATACATAATATAAAAGATTTTTTCCAAATTCGTACTTTTATGGGGTAAAATGGGAATAGAGGGATAAAAATAGTACCAACCAAACGGATGTAACTAGAATAATGAAATTCGGTGTATACATTCCTCTGATTGCATAGACAAGTAAAATACACGGATTTTTTAAAATTCGTACTTTTTGGGGTTAAACTGAAAAAAGGGGATAAAAATAGTACCAATCAAATGACCGTAGCTAGAGTCATGAAATTCGGAGTATACATTCCTCTGACTGTGTAGACACGGAAAATAAACTGATTTTTCGAAATTCGTAATTTTTGGGATCAAAATAGAAAAAAGGGATAAAAAAAGTACCAACCAAATGACCGCAGCTAGAGTCATGAAATTCGGAGTATACATTCCTTTGACTACGTAGACATGAAAAATAAAATTTTTTTTTTCCAAATTCGTACTTTCAAGGGATACAATGGGTACGGAGGGATAAAAATGGCACCAACCAAACGGCTACACCTGGAATAATGGAATTCGGTGTATACATTCCTCTGATTGCGTAGACACTTAAAATAAACAGATTTTTCGAAATTCGTACTTTTTGGGGTTAAAAAGAAAAATGGGATAAAAATAGTACCAATCAAATGACCGCAGCTTATAATTGCGTAGAAATGTCAAGGGGGTAAAAATGGTACCAACCAAATGCTCGCAGCTGGAATCATGGAATTCGGTGTATACATTCCTCTGACTGTATAGACACGCAAAATAATAAGTTTTTTTCGTACTTTTTCTTTTATGGCAAAAATTGGTTGAATCATGAAGTTAGGTTATTTTGCACTTTGCACATGTACGTCTGATAATGGATTTTCAAAATTTGTACTTTTGGAATTAAAATAGAATGGAAGTACAACCAACTGTAGCACCCACTATCTTCCAATATTTATGGTATTTAAGCTTTTTGAAAATATAATTATAAGAATATTTATTTTTTCATTTGAAATAGATAATGGTTTGATATAATTAAAATATTATATTTATTTATATAATTATTTTTTCAATATTTGTATTTGTTTTAGTTTAGCTATATTACAAAATTTATATTTTCCTATAATATTGCTGCACTTCTACGAAAACCGACAACCTCTGTGGAATACAATCCATGGTGGAGGGTATATAAGGTTCGGCCCGGCCGAACTTAGCGCCGTTTTTACTTGTTTTTCATCATTTCCCCAATAAAATTAAAAATGTTGTATAAATATTTAGATCACATAGCTTTTAATCTGGTATGTCAAATATTGCAGTTGGACGACAACATATTTTTAAGCTGCGTTCTGATTTCAAATCAAAATCCACTTTTTCGGATTTTTCCTGTCAAGCTCCATATGAAAACAAGTAAGGAAAGGCTAAAGTCGGGCGGGGCCGACTGTATGATACACTCCACTTTCTATCCGAATACAATTGAACTCGGTAAAAAGTGAAAACGGGAAGAATTTTTGTATGTTTCGAAAAGAATATTTGTATCGGGGTTATATCCAAACATGGAATAAAGTGACTAACTTTCAAAATAAGTCCTTCCAGTTCAAATATAACGTGTTGTGCTCACTTCAAAGAAATTCGGAGAAAATTCGTGGTTTCTGGGGCGGAAAAAGTCTATCTGGGAGCGAAATTTGTATTGGATCTATATGTAAATCTGAACCGATCTGACCCATTTTCACCATGGGTGTTTCTAGTTGAAATATAAGATAGTTTACCAAATTTGAAGACAATCTGATACAATATGTGGTTTCTAGAGCGGAAAAAATCAAATCGGGGGCGAAATTTGTATGGGTGCTATATATAAATCTGAACCGATCTGGCCCATTTTTACCACAGGTGTTTCTAGTTGAACTATAAGATGTTTTGCCAATTTTGAAGAAATCTGTTAAAATATGTGGTATCTAGGGCGGAAAAAATCAAATCGGGAGCGAAATTTGTATGGGAGCTATATATAAATCTGAACCGATATAACACATTTTTACCACAGTTGATTCTAGCTGAAAAATAAGATGTTTTGCCAAATCTGAAGACAATCTGATACAATTTGTGGTTTCTAGTGCGGAAAAAATCAAATCGGGAGAGAAATTTGTATGGGAGCTATATATAAATCTGAACCGATCTGACCCATTTTTACCACAGGTGTTTCTAGTTGAACTATAAGATGTTTTGGCAATTTTGAAGAAAATCTGTTAAAATATGTGGTATCTAGAGTGAAAAGAGTCAAATCGGGAGTGAAATTCGTATGGGGGCTATATATAAATATGAACCGATTTTCTTCAAATTAAATAGCGTTCGTTCTTATCCCGAAAAACTTAGTTGTGCAAAGTTTCATTTGGTTCTGTCTACAATTGCGACCTGTATCGTGATTACAAGAATAGATAAATCGATTCAAAAAGTGATTCTAAGTCGATCGGTATAATTAACAATGGGTCTATCTATCTTCCTTTTGGGTGTTACAAACAAATGCACAAAGACATAATACTCTCGTGGAGTGTATAAAAAATAAAATCCGGGAAAATAGATTTTGGACATGTAAAAATAAAGAAGTTAAAGTTTTCGAAGCGACAAGACAAAGAACAAAAATTTCATTTAATGCTCTACTCACTATTAATGTGAACGATCTTCTCCGTCGCGTCCACATTTTCCAATAAAATAAGAAATATCTGATCTTTAATTAATTTTGAAACTTGAAAAGATGTTTGAATTGATCTCACATTGCGCTTTATTATATGAATTCTATAACAGGTACGTTGTGAAATATATATTTATTTTTATTTAATAAAATGTTAATGTTTCATTGGAAAAAATAAGCTTAACGCATGGTGAACTGTATGTTGACGATTTCCTATGCTGTCCCGGGATCACGGGAAATTAACAAAACAATTCCCGTTTCCCGGGAAATAAAAAGTACGGGAAATGCAAACCCTAGTACATAGCCCTCCAAATCCTAAAACTGTTGAAACCGATGATATCAACATTTCAAACGCATAGGGTATCTTTTCCACCATGTTATCGATGGATAACATAGATACATCCATTAGCTCCATACCAACTAGCGATCCCAAATGTAAATTGCAAATCATCTTGAAAAAAAAACAACTCCTCTAAGCATGTTTAATTTCGTCATGTTATCTTTTTTTTCGCTCCAAACCACTGTGTGACGTTTTACATTGTACGTGCCGCAATGTGTACATTCCTGGTTTTGAAATGCAGAGAAACTATTGCGGCATTCTAAACACATCCCCTGGCTAACAAACTGAATACTGCACACATTTTTTTCTTTTCCTTTTTAATCATTCGCGCATAATAATTGCATAAAAAATTTCTCTGATTAAATTCTCCGGAAGAGAACAACATCAAATTTATAGGTTTTGCATATTGGACGTTGTTTGTGGAATTCTAAAAAATTCATGCCTCAGATTGAAAGCAATTAATAAATCATAAACTGTCTACTTTCAATCATAGCTACAGAGGAAATTCCCCTATTACAAATCACAAATGTTGGACAAGCATTTGCCCATTTTCCCATTTGCCCCTTCATTTATTATTAATAACACCACCGTGCAGGAGTAGTTGTCGGGACTGGAAGTGAATACATTTCAATACAGATCTTACTTAGAAATTTATTAAATTTTATCGAAAGCCCCATAAAGTTTTATAATACCCAAATGGATTTTAGATTTGTAGATATGCACACAAAGACAACGACTAAATAGATTACGGTCGTCCGTTCGTTCGTTCGTTCGGTTGTGATTTCACTTTGTGGGTGTTTGTGTATTCGCATGGGTGTGCATGCACAGAATTGGCTCTATCCAAGCATGGACATGGACACACAATGGCCGGCCACAATCATATAAATCCCATCATGGCATTGTACGGAAATCTCTCAAATATGTCAATCATAAACTTTAAAAACTGACCTTTTCCAGGTATTTGACCACATCACGTGCGAATGTATGTACTTTGTCTATGCCAGCACTCAGTGGCCTTATGTCAGTTGGAAATGATAGCATTTGGATAGAGAATGATGAAGAAACTTTTAGTTGCAAAAAAACATTTGGATAGTGTTCAGATATTTGTACGAGTTGGAAATATTTTGGATAAACTGAATTGTATTGCTTCCACACAAGAAAAGTGCACAAATTTATAGGTTTCCAAAATTATAATAAATTTGTGGGGGGAAACAATTGTGTATCACATGTCTTGTGATTTTGTGGACAATAATTATTCAAATAGAGGGAACACTGGCACTGGTGTTGTATCAAAATAGAGACATATATTTGAATTCAATTTGTATAGATTAATTTCATGGACACTTTACCATTCAGACATAACCCGTACATAAAGCTCAAAGTAGAGGTCAGTTCACATTAATGTGGGCGACAAATGCTATTGCGATCCGATTACAATTGCACCCTGAACTTCTATAATAAGCCTTACTTGGAAAACGATCAGTTGCATACTGTTCCATTTCATGGACAAAAATCAGAAACTGACGTGAATCGATTTTGTATACCGTTTTAAAGATAATAGTCCAACTAAGAAAAAATCGCAAAGATTTTTCATAGAAATAGTTTTTATACCCTGTACCGTTTGTAACACCTTAAAATATTGACCTGAGACCCTATAAATTATATATATATATTCTTGATCGTCATACAATTCTAAGGCAATCTAGTCATGTCCGTCCATCTGTTGAAAGCACGATAGCATCTAAACGAAAGGAGCTAGGACCAAATTTTTGATATATAATTTTTTATAGTCGTAGACCGGTTGGGATTAAAACTGGGCGAAATCGGCCCAAATGGAAACATTTTTCCCTCACAAGGACTAAAAATACCCATAATATTCCCTAATATTTTAGAGTATTTAAGCATATTTTATCAATATGTCTGCTTGTACTTAATTGATATTTAGTATATATTCTCTCTATAACAAAAACGTACACCATAAAGTGATTTTTATTCGTAGGGGGTGAAATGGGACAAAAGGGATAACAATGGTACATATTAAACGAAAACAGCTAGAAACACGAAATTAGGTGTGTAAATTCCTCTAATTGAGTAGTTACATAATATATATTTTTTTCAAATTCGTACTTTTAAAGGGTAAAATTGAAATAGGGGGATCAAAATGGTACCAAACAAACGGCTGCACCTAGAATAATGAAATTCGGTGTATACATTCCTCTGATTGCGTAGACGCGTAAAATAAACGGATATTTCGAAATTCGTACTTCTTGGGATTAAAATGAAAAAAGGGGATACAAATAGTACCAACAAAACACACTAATTACGTAGACACGTAAAATAAAGAGTTTTTAGAAAGTAGTACTCTTAAGGGGTAAAAGAGGCATAAAAATGGTACCAACCAAGTGGCCGTAGCTAGAATAATGAAATTCGGTGTACACATTCCTCTGACTGCATAGACACGCAAAATAAAAAGATTTTTTCAAATTCGTACTTTTTACTTTTACTGCAAAAATTGGTTGAATCTGAATGGATTTTCAAAATTTGTACTTTAGGAATTGAAATAGAATGGAAATACAACCAACTGTAGCACCCACTATCTACCAATATTTATGGTATTAAAGCTTTTTGAAAATATAAATATGAGAATATTTGTTTTTTGAATTGACTTGAAGTATTATTTCGATATGTAAATGTATTTGTAGCCTTTCCTTATAAGCGTGGTTTGAAATAATAAATATATTTATTTATAAAATTATTTTTTCAATATTTGTATTTGTTTTGGTTTGGCAATATTAAAAACAAATTATATTTTCCTGTAATATTACTGCACTTCTACGAAAATCGACAGCCTCTGTGGAATGCAATCCATGCTGGAGGGTATATAAAGTACATTTTTAGACGGCATTATATATAAATATACATATGTAAATGATGCAAACTTTGTCTTTTTTATTTCAAAACATGTCATTTAATTAATTAATTTTTTATTTATAAAAATTAAAGATGAATATTTGAAAAGTTATCTATAGACGATCGAGAAAAAACAGCATCAAATTCGCTGAGGCTGTATTTCCGAATACTTTGGTTTGGAATTAAATCTATTAAAAAAACAAAATATTTTCCAAATATTTAATTATATTAAATATTAAAAAAATATTAAAAATATTTAATTTTTTCAAAAGTGTCTAAAATTATTTGTTATACCCTACACCACTTCGTGGACTAGGGTATTAAAAGTTAGTTTTCCGCCAAATGTTTGTAACACCAAGAAATAATCAAGCTAGACCCACCTTTAAGTATATGGATCGGCTTAGAATAACCAGCTGAATCGAATCCGTCCGTCCGTCCTTCTGTCCATCTGCTGACCATGTAAGCTTGTTCGCACTCTACAAGTCGCAACTGTTGTCCGATTATCATGAAATTTGGCAGCAGTTATTTTTTTGCCAAGAACGATCGATATTAAATTTGAAATCGGTTCAGATTTAGATATAGCCTCCATACAAATATCCCTATAATTTACACTATTACTGCTCTAGAATACACATTTTACATGGGATCATGACAAAATTTGCAGGATCGTGTTATATTTGAACTAGAAACAGCCAACGGAAAAGTGGAACACGTGGGTCCATGTTTTGATATTGCCCCCCTACAAATGTACCTCCGATTAACAATATTACTGCTGGGATCTTGATCAAATTTCCCACTCCATGTTATATTAAGACAAGACACACTAACATTGAAAAATTGATCCGTGTTTTGGTATAACCCCCATACAAAAGGGACCACATTTTAAACTATTATCGCCACATCTTACTTTACATCGAACGTTTTTCAAATTTTGCAGATTATATTATATTTCAACTAAGAATACACACTATGTAAGTCAAATATATTTGTCCATACTTTGGTATATCTCTAATTTGCCCCATTTTACTCCATTAGAGCTCTAGAAACTACATCTTACATCGGATCTTGATCAAATTTTGCAAATCATAATATATTTCAGCTAGGAATACCTGCAGTGAATGAGAACTAAAGAGTGATTTTTTTGAGGTTAGGATTTTCATGCATTAGTATTTGACAGATCACGTGGGATTTCAGACATGGTGTCAAAGAGAAAGATGCTCAGTATGCTTTGACATTTCATCATGAATAGACTTACTAACGAGCAACGCTTGCAAATCATTGAATTTTATTATCAAAATGCGTGCTCTGTTAAGAAAGTTCAGAAAGAAAGAAATTGTGTTCAGCGACGAAGCTCATTTTTGGCTCAATGGGTACGTAAATAGGCAGAATTGTCGATTTTGGAGTGAATATCAGCCAGAAGCATTGCAAGAGCTACCAATGCATCCAGAAAAAGTCACAGTTTGGTGCGGTTTATGGGCTGGTGGCATCATTGGACCGTACTTCTTCAAAGATGATGCGAATCGTAACGTAACTGTGAATGGTGAGCGCTACCGTGAGATGATATCCAACTTTTTTTTGCCCAAAATGGAAGAACTGAACTTGGTTGACATGTGGTTTCAACAAGATGGCGCTACATGCCACACAGCTCGCGATTCTATGGCCATTTTGAGGGAAAACTTCGGAGAACAATTCATCTCAAGAAATGGACCGGTAAGTTGGCCACCAAGATCATGCGATTTGACGCCTTTAGACTATTTTTTGTGGGGCTACGTCAAGTCTAAAGTCTACAGAAATAAGCCAGCAACTATTCCAGCTTTGGAAGACAACATTTCCGAAGAAATTCGGGCTATTCCGGCCGAAATGCTCGAAAAAGTTGCCCAAAATTGGACTTTCCGAATGGACCACCTAAGACGCAGCCGCGGTCAACATTTAAATGAAATTATCTTCAAAAAGTAAATGTCATGGACCAATCTAACGTTTCAAATAAAGAACCGATGAGATTTTGCAAATTTTATGCATTTTTTTTAAAAAAAAAGTTATCAAGCTCTTAAAAAATCACCCTTTATATTGGCCCATGTTTTAGCACATGGCCAAAGTGTGTTTATGGTCCCCTTCAAATGTCCGTCCGATTCATTCCCTTATATTTGTCAGTGGATCTTAATCAATTTTCCAGATCATGTAATATTTACTGTACGGAATATCTGCCAGTAAATTGCATCAATTAACATATTATTTACCATCGTTATTATTTATCATCGTTAAATTTGACTAAAAGTTAATTTATAGTATACTGTATAAATTGTATAAAATTTCTCCCATGGAACGCCTGGGTTTATTAATCAAAGCGAGGTATATACGCAGGGAGTGGTGTGGGGTATTATATATTCGGCACCGCCCGTCTTTAGCCTTTCCTTACATGTTTACTTATTATTTAAATACTAGATTTTTGTACCCGGCGTTGCACGGGGTTTCGTCTTCCTTATGTATGTAACTTGTATGCTCGCAATTTTTGTTTTGTATATTTTTACTTCTGTAAATTAGTTTAAATTAATACTTATTTATTTAAATTCATAAGTTACATTTTTAAAATATAAAAAGTTCATGAAAATTTAAGTAATTTTTTCAGTGTTTCTTTAAAGAAAATGAAACATTTAAAAGAAACATTTATTAGAGAATTAATTAATTATTTTAATTATTTCTACGAATGTATTTTGTGTCTATTAGTTAAGTTAGTCAGTATTTCATTGGAGTACTTCGGGATACACGATATTTACAATTTTTCCACCTTGTTCAAGTACATATAAGTTTTTGGGCACGTGAGCAAGCAACATATAACTGACCATGTGAAAAACATGGATTTTCCTGATTCAATCCACAAAAGTCAAGTGATTGTCCCAGTGCTTTGTTTATAGTCAATGGAAATGCTAGGCGAATCAGAAGCTGTAGTCGTTTGAAATCGGATGGTATATCGGTGGGAATCATAGGAATGCGTAGTATAAGGACTTCTTTTCCATATGATTTTCCATTTAAAATCGTTGCTTCAATGACGTTGGGCATTAGTCTCTTGACAGAAATTCTAGTACAATTGCACAATCGAGGAGGATTAACATTCCTTAGGACAATTATAGGTGAACCAATTTTAAGGGATAACATTTGCCGCGGAATTCCTGAAAGGTCCAAAGAATTTAGAAATTCAATTCGATAGTTGACAACTTCATCCGCATTCATGTGCAATCACCTAGAAATTTGTTCCAGAATTAAATTATTGATGCTTAATATCGTTGTTTTTTTGCAGCCGATATAGCACGGACGTAAAACTACTCTTTGTTTCCATAGTTTGTGGTAATTTGTGGGAAGACATTCTCGATTAATTGCTGAATTGAATCCTGAATGACATTTTTAGAAAATGTAATACTCCTTTTCACTGCATCAACTGATACTTTTCCATTACCAACATCCAGTAAATGTTTCGTAAATATAGCTGCTGAGTCATTGTGATGCAGATGTACACGCATATTGGTGGTCAGATTAATTTTTTGTACATATCGCCAGAGATGCGGGTGCTGATTTTGCAATTACTGGAAGGGTCTGTCGGAAGTCTCCAGCTAGTAAAATAAGAGTTCCACCGAATGGTTGTGTATTTGATCTTATGTGCCATGGTGCCAATATTACAGGTTGGAGAATCGACAAATTGCATATTCCACGGTAATTTCAAAGCTAAATGTGCCGTTCCTCCATCCAATAAAGTAGCTGCAATAGGTGCATCGATAAAATAAGGCCGCCGCTGTCATTTGTTACTGCAGTTATAATTTTGTCAAAGGTCACTTGTTGTTTTGCATTTAATAGAGGTTTTTTGTTGCGACAAACAAACGCAAGTCTCCAACATTGAATTTCCGTTCTCTTAGCAAATCTCGATCAGTAATGTCAATGGTAGGACGTTCAGGCACTACCATTCCAAGTTGATTAAGATTTTTGTTGCTGATAACTAGGCATATGTCTTAAATTTTTATCAGCGTATCGTTGAAAATGTTAATCGCAAATGATATAGAATCGTTACGGTGCGATACAAAATGTCCTCACTCATATCCTCTTTAAATTTTTCTCACAGGTCTTTTGGGTTAGATGGCGAGCAAGTTCTTAATATTGTCGCAGAAAAAGTTTGTATCTGGAGAGGACGACAGCTGACAGAAGCATACATTAATGTAGTCTCCCAGTTTCTGACACGCCTCTCTCAACTGTTCTTAAATTTGAAACTGAAGTGGGTTCTCTCAATTTAACTAATAACATTCTCAAATAATAACATTATGCGTTGTTTGGGTGTACGGTATAAACACCATGACCTCTCATATTCAAGAACCAAACACTTACCTGAACGTAGCGGCAGAAAAAAATCGGCACGTGTTACTTTATAATATTGTTGCTTGGGTGGAGCCGCGTCCCTTTTTGTAGCATGAACTTTTTATAGTCAGGGGTCATCCTCTCTCTGTTCGTTACAATAAAATATTCAAATGAATCAATGTATTTTGTTTTAAAGGGTGATTTTGTAGCTATTATCTTTTTGGCAACATTGGTTTAAACAGCTGACGCACCTTCCGTCTTTTGTTTCACTGTCAAACATCTTCAGTTTGGTCTATAATTTAACCATGAATCGTCTTACAAACGAACAACGTTTGCAAATTATTGAATTTTATTATCAAAATGCGTGCTCTGTTAAGAAAGTTCATCGCGCGCTTCCATTTTATGGTCAGTGTAATCGACCAACTGAAGCGGCTATTCGGGCTATTGTAACTAAATTTCGCACCAAACATACATTGTTGGACATTAAACCACCAACACGCTTACGTAGAGTGCGAACTGAAGAAAATAACGCAGCTGTATCGGCCAGTGTTAATGATGACCATCAATTATCGATTCGTCGCCGTTCGCAGAAATTGGACCCCTGTTACTCAAAAAAGTGGAAATGCCAAAATTGGACTAAGCGGATGGACCATTTGAGGCGCAGTCACGGTCAACATTTGCATGAAATAATCTTCAAACATTAAATTATATGGATCGAACTATCGATTCAAATAAAGATTTCATACATTTTTGTGAATTTTATGTGTTTTTTTTTTTGAAAAACTTTCCTATAGCTTTTAAAAAATCACCCTTTATAATGTCATATTTTAGGTTTGTAGGGTGGAAAAAGTCAAATAAGGAGCGACATTTGGGAGCTGTATATAAATCGGAACCGATCTGATCCATTTTCACCGTAGGTGTTTCTAATTGAAGTATAAGGTGATGTGCCAAATTTGAAGAAAATCGTATAAAATATGTGGCTTAAAGCTCAAAAAGTTAAATCGGGAGCGACATTTGCATGAGAGTTATACTGCCCTCCAAAGAATGAAAGTCACATCTCCATTTTAGTAGTTTTGAGATAGATATGGTCATTTTGCTTGGCGTTTTCAGACACTTACAGTTGAATGAAGTTTAACACGAAAATCGGAAACTATTCAACGGTTCCGAATCTGCTCTTTCTCAATTTTGGTATGTTGGCACTTGTGACTTTCTTTCTTGGGGCGGCAGTATAGTAGTTGTAGTAGTAATCTTTATTCAAACAAAATTTATATTATTATTATATAGGTTGTATGCTAAATCTATATACTTTAGGCTGATTCGCGGTCTATACAAATTGAAAACAGTTTCCAGTCACCGCATGAAAATAAAGTTTGAATTGTTTAATGATGATTTGCAAAATATTTCGTTCCTGTGGGTTTCCTGTGTTTTTCCCGTGTAATTTTTTCGTGTTGCATTCTTGTCCAAATCTTTTTTTCTGAAATAAAAGACACTTGAAATCACTTTAAATATAAATTTTCACATTTGTCTTAGAGTAATTTATCGTTCGAATTATTGGACGTTTATAGTTTTTTGTGGATTCTCACAGTGACAATTGTAAATTGTTTTCGTATTCATCATTTAGGCATCATTCGAAAGGTATTGATTCCTTCTATTTATTATACCCTCCACCTCTAGGATGGAGGTATACTAACTTTGTCATTCCGTTTGTAACACCTTGAAATATCGACCTGAGACCCTATAAAGTATATATATTCTTGATCGTCATAAAATTCTAAGACGATCTAGCCATGTCCGTCCGTCTGTCCGTCTGTCCGTCTGTCCGTCTGTTGAAAGCACGCTAGCATCTAAACGAAAGGAGCCGCAGATCGGTTGGGATTGAAATGGGGCGAAATCGGCCCAAAGGGAAAAATTTTTCCCTCACAAGGACTAAAAATACCCATAATAATCCCTAATATTTTAGCGTATTTAAGCATGTTTTTTGAATATGTCTGTTTATATTTGCTTGATATTTGGTATGCGCACTCCTCTTATAGCAAAAACATGCACCATAAAGTGATTCTTATTTGTAGGGGGTAAAATGGGGCAAAAAAGGGTAAAAATGGTACATATTAAACGACAACAGCTAGAAACACGAAATTCGGTGTGTACATTCCTCTAATTGAGTATAAAAGATTAAAAGATTTTTTCCAAATTCGTACTTTTAAGGGGTAAAATGGGAATAGAGGGATAAAAATAGTACCAACCAAACGGATGTAACTAGAATAATGAAATTCGGTGTATACATTCCTCTGATTGCATAGACAAGTAAAATACACGGATTTTTTAAAATTCGTACTTTTTGGGGTTAAACTGAAAAAAGGGGATAAAAATAGTACCAATCAAATGACCGTAGCTAGAGTCATGAAATTCGGAGTATACATTCCTCTGACTGTGTAGACACGGAAAATAAACTGATTTTTCGAAATTCGTAATTTTTGGGATCAAAATAGAAAAAAGGGATAAAAAAAGTACCAACCAAATGACCGCAGCTAGAGTCATGAAATTCGGAGTATACATTCCTTTGACTACGTAGACATGAAAAATAAAATTTTTTTTTTCCAAATTCGTACTTTCAAGGGATACAATGGGTACGGAGGGATAAAAATGGCACCAACCAAACGGCTACACCTGGAATAATGGAATTCGGTGTATACATTCCTCTGATTGCGTAGACACTTAAAATAAACAGATTTTTCGAAATTCGTACTTTTTGGGGTTAAAAAGAAAAATGGGATAAAAATAGTACCAATCAAATGACCGCAGCTAAAGAGTGATGAAATTATAATTGCGTAGAAATGTCAAGGGGGTAAAAATGGTACCAACCAAATGCTCGCAGCTGGAATCATGGAATTCGGTGTATACATTCCTCTGACTGTATAGACACGCAAAATAATAAGTTTTTTTCGTACTTTTTCTTTTACGGCAAAAATTGGTTGAATCATGAAGTTAGGTTATTTTGCACTTTGCACATGTACGTCTGATAATGGATTTTCAAAATTTGTACTTTTGGAATTAAAATAGAATGGAAGTACAGCCAACTGTAGCACCCACTATCTTCCAATATTTATGGTATTTAAGCTTTTTGAAAATATAATTATAAGAATATTTATTTTTTCATTTGAAATAGATAATGGTTTGATATAATTAAAATATTATATTTATTTATATAATTATTTTTTCAATATTTGTATTTGTTTTAGTTTAGCTATATTACAAAATTTATATTTTCCTATAATATTGCTGCACTTCTACGAAAACCGACAACCTCTGTGAAATACAATCCATGGTGGAGGTTCGGCCCGGCCGAACTTAACGCCGTTTCTACTTGTTTTTGATTACAACTCTTACAAAATTTTTTTACAAGAAATGTGAATATTTAGCGTCACCTAAAAAACCTAAAAAATCAATATAAACGTCCAATCAATCAAAGTGCTTCCAAAGGTCTATTTATTCAGCAACTAAAGAGTGATTTTTTTGAGGTTAGGATTTTCATGCATTAGTATTTGACAGATCACGTGGGATTTCAGACATGGTGTCAAAGAGAAAGATGCTCAGTATGCTTTGACATTTCATCATGAATCGTCTTACAAACGAACAACGCTTGCAAATTATTGAATTTTATTATCAAAATGCGTGCTCTGTTAAGAAAGTTCATTGCGCGCTTCCATTTTATGGTCAGTTTAATCGACCCACTGAAGCGGCTATTCGGGCTATTGTGACTAAATTTCGCACCAAATTTACATTGTTGGACATTAAACCACCAACACGCTTACGTAGAGTGCGAACTGAAGAAAATATCGCAGCTGTATCGGCCAGTGTTAATGATGACCACCAATTTTCGATTCGTCGCCGTTCGCACCAATTGGGTCTCTGTTACTCAAAAACGTGGAAATGCCAAAATTGGACTAAGCGGATGGACCACCTAAGACGCAGCCGCGGTCAACATTTAAATGAAATTATCTTAAAAAAGTAAATGTCATGGACCAATCTAACGTTTCAAATAAAGAACCGATGAGATTTTGCAAATTTTATGCGTTTTTTTTAAAAAAAAAGTTATCAAGCTCTTAAAAAATCACCCTTTAAAATCAGACAAAAATGCGACATAAAACAAGTGGGCCTACTATATGATGCACTCCACTTTCTATCCGAATACAATCCAACTCGGTAAAAAAATGAAAACGGGAAGAATTTTTGTACTCCGTTGCCATACTCTAAAGTGATAAGTTCGGTGATATTAACATTAAGCTCCGTGATATTTACAATTTAGTTATTAATTATTTATTGAATTATTTAAATGTGTGTGATGTCCAGTTTTAGTAATGACGATAAATAATTTAAGTTAAAACTAATTGATTTTCTAATAAATACCCCTGAAGAAGTCGGAAAAAGGCCGACGAAACGTTGGGAAAATATGACCTGGTCCGATTTGCCAAATCGATAAGAATATTTGTATCGGGGCTATATCCAAGCATTGAATAAAGTGACTAACTTTCACAATAAGTTCTTCCAGTTCAAATATAACGTGTTATCCTCACTTTGAAGAAATTCGGTGAAAATTCGAAAATTGTATGGGAGCTATATGTAAATCTGAACAGATCTGAAAAATATTCACCATATGTGTTCGTAGTTTACATATAAGATGTTTTTCCAAATCTGAAGAAAATCTGATATAATATGTGGTTTATAGAGTGGAAAAAGTGAAATCGGGAGTGAAATTTGTGTGGGAGCTATATATAAATCTGAATCGATCTGACCTATTTGCACCATGGCTGTTAATAGGACAAATATAAGATATTTCGCCTAATTTGAGGAGGATCTTTTGAAATATGTGGTTTCTAGAGCAGAAAAAGTCAAAACGGGAGCGAAATTTTAATGGGAGCTATATAAATCTGAACCGATCTGACCCATTTTCACCATTGGTATTCCCAGTTTAAATATGAGATGTTTTGCCAAATCTGAAGACAATCTGGTACAATATGTGGTTTATAGAGTGGAAAAAGTGAAATCGGTAGTGAAATTTGTATGGGAGCTATATATAAATCTGAACCGATCTAACACATTTTTACCGCAGCTGTTTCTAGTCGAAATATAAAATATTTTGTCAAATCTGAAGATAATCTGATACAATTTGTGGTTTCTAGAGCGAAAAAAATCAAATCGGGAGCGAAATTTGTATGGGAGCAATATATAAATCTGAACGGATCTAACACATTTTTACCACAGGTGTTTCTAGTTGGAATATAAGATGTTTTGCCAATTTTGAAAAATTCTGTTCTAATATGTGTTATCTAGAGTGAAAAGAGTCAAATAGGGAGTGAAATTCGTATGGGGGCTATATCTAAATCTGAACCGATTTTCTTCAAATTAAATAGCGTTCGTCCTTATCTCGAAAAACTTCGTTGTGCAAAGTTTCATTTGGTTCTGTGTACAATTACGACCTGTATCGTGATTACAAAAAAAGAGAAATAGGGCAGCCTAGGGTTTGGTGTTTCCCGGACTTTTTTCATTTCCCGGGAAAACGGGAATGAAAAGTTTCATTCCTGGGAATTCCCGGGAAACATAATTTATTTCAGGTATGTCCAATATGATTTAAAATGTCAACATTTAGTAACTGGTGTGCTTTTTATACCCTACACCACTTCGTGGGCTAGGGTATTATAAGTTAGTTTCGCCCCAAATGTTTGTAACACCAAGAAATAATCTAGTTAGACCCACCTTTAAGTATACCGATCGGCTTAGAATCACCAGCTGAGTCGATTTAACGATGTCTGTCTGTCTGTCCGTCATTCCGTCTGTCCGTCTGCTGACCATCTAAGTTTGTTCGCACTCTACAGGTCGCAATTGTTGTCCGATTGTCATGAAACATGGCAGAAGTTATTTTTTCTGGCCAACGACCATCGGTATTGGAGGAAATCGGTTCAGATTTAGATATAGCTCCCATACAAATGTCGCTCCCGATTTGACTTTTTCCGCCCTATAAAGCACATATAGTACCCTATTTTCTTTAAATTTGGCACAACATCTTATAATCCAACTAGAAACACCTATGCAAAAATTGGGTAAGATCGGTTCAGATTTAGATATAGCCCCCATACAAATGTCGCTCCCGATTTGACATTTTCCGCTCTAGAAAAGACATATTGTACCCGATTTTCTTTAAATTTTGCAGAACATCTTATAATCCAACTAGAAACACGTATGCAAAAATTGGGTAAGATCGGTTCAGATTTAGATATAGCCGCCATACAAATGTCGCTCCCGATTTCACTTTTTCCGCTCTAAAATCCACACATTGTACCCGTTTTTCTTTAAAATTGGCACAACATCTTATAATCGAACTAGAAACATCTATGGTGCAAGTGGGTATGATAGGTTCAGATTTAGATATAGACCTCATACAAATGTTGCTCCCGAATGTTTAACCGATTTTGGCCAAATTTTACATATTATATTTCACCAATAAACAGACATGGTGAAAGCGGGTCACATCGTTCCAGGTTTCAATATACCCCCATACAAATGTCCTTTCCGATTTAACATTTTTTGTCAAACACATACATTTACAGGATGCAAAAATCCTTCCCGATTTCACTTTTTTACCAAATTGAATTGCAATGAGAATTGTTTGGGTGATGTCCATATGTCCATACTTTGAAATGACTTTGGTATACTACTGTATAATTTGTATTTGTCTGTCGGACAATTAGATCAATTACCATATTATTTACCATACTCGTTAAATTTGACTGCAGATGAATTTATAGCATATAAATTATATGAATATAATTTATTTAATTTGTATGAACTACATAAAATTGCTCCCATGAAATACCTGGGTTTAATAATCAAAGCGGGGTACATACGCAGGGAGTGGTGTAGGGTATTATATAGTCGGCCCCGCCCGACTTTAGCCTTTCCTTACTTGTTTAATCTATTAACGCCCACGTCCGTGTACACTATTTCAAGGTTTTCGTACTTTTATGATAACTTTTAATATGAATGTAATTCCTGATTATTAAACTATAGGGCTGTTCGATTGGCTAGCTTAATTTTTGTATGGAATTTAGTCGCTTAAAAAGAAAGTAGTTGAAAGTAGCTTGTTGATTCATTTAAGAAAAAACAATGCATAAAAATTTTGTCACCTTGTCAATTTTCTTAATTGTAAGCTAGCAAGCCAAATAGAACAGGTCGATGATGATCGTGAGTGATCGAGAAGAACAAAACAATATAATAATAATCTAAAAATAAATATTTTTTATTATTGTAGTAGTTATTACGAGAATAATTGAGAAGAAAATTAATAAATTTGGCGTTTATGGGTTAATATACTGACATTAATTAAACGAATGTTTTTGTCAAAATATTTTACAGATTATTTTTCATTTTACATTTATTTTACTCTTGACTAATTGAATTGAAGGCATCATTAAATTGGACATTAAAATCGCAGGTACAATTGACTTACACCTACACTAGATTCAAAATAAAAAAATGATTAAGGAAATAAATAAAACGTATGACAATGAATTTTATGACGTAATTTAGAAGATTTATTCGAATCGAGAAGAAAATATTTTACAGAAACAGGGGAAATATTCTAAACTGTAAAATCAATATAAAAAATATTATATTAATATTATATTAATTATTATATTATTATATTATATTATATTATTAATATTATAATATTAATTAAATAAATTCATAAAAAATAAAAACATTGAAATAGTCCAGTAATTATTTCCTACAAAGGGTCATTTAAAAATACCGTAGGATATATTTTTATTTTAATTGTATCTCTATTTTTAACAATTTCTTATTGGTTTCACATGTAAAGTTAATTGATGATTTTCACATTTTGTTTTGTCGATTCTTCTAGGCAAACATGAAATTTGAAGTTTAACCAGATAGCACGATGGGTTAAGTATTGACATTGTGTCAGCCATAATATTGTCGGTATGATATTTTTGTTTGACAATAAAGATCTTGCAAATATCCTCACAAAACGTTTGTACACCCCTAGCTTGGTTTTCCAAAAAATTGCTACTTAGTGAATTTAAAAAGTTTTGTTTGTAGTAATAAAAAGATACTATTTATTATTGCCATTAATGTATGATTTGATTAATATATGAATTTGAAATATATCAAAAATTTCCAATTTAAATAGTAAATCTAAATTAGTGCTCAAAATAATCAACAAAATATTTTTTTAATATTTCCCGTATTCCCGGCAAATAAAAAAATGTTTCCCGGGAATTCCCAAAAAAATTTGGACGGGAATTCCCGGGAAAAACGATTCGGGAATTCCCGAACCCCAAACCCTAGGGCAGACGGACATTGCTAAATTGATTCAAAAAGTGATTCTAAGTCGATCGGTATAATTAACAATGGTTCTATCTCCCTTCCTTTTGGTTGTTACAAACAAATGCACAAAGACATAATACTCTCGTGGAGTGTATAAAAATTGCACGTGAAAAAACATGATTTTTAGATGTGTTTTCAGGATCGTTTACCTCACAGCTGGATTGATCCGGTGACGAAATATTTTCTAGATTTAGTCATTAAACAATCTAATCTTCATTCAATAATCTTCAAATCGCAGCAATTTATTTTCGTTACCAATCCTAATATAAAGGGTGGTTAAATTGTAAGGCCGATGTTGAATGTGAACGTCAAGTTTTTTTCTGCATTTCAGACTAACTCAATTTGAACCATGGAAAGATACACAATCGAGCAACGCGAAGTTATTCAGGCTTATTATGAAAATGCGCGTACAATTTTTCATGATTTTTTCGATCACATTTTCACATTTCACCTCAGTGGATTCGTCAATAAGCAGAATTTCCGCATTTGGGCGAATGATAATCCAAGAGTGATTGTCGAAAAACCAATGCACCCACAAAGAGTGACCGTTTAGTCTGCTTTATGGACTGGCGGCATAATCGGGCCGTATTTTGTCAAAATGAGGCCGGTCAGGCAGGTACTGTGAATGGTCTTCATTACCGTAAGATGATAACGAACTTTCTATCTCCCGAATTGGAAGATATGGATGTGGACGGTTTCATTAGGACGATGCCACTTGCCACACAGCTAACGAAACAATGTCTCTTTTGCGCGACAAATTCAATGGCCGTGTTATCTAACGTGGTGGCGATGTCAATCGGCCGCCATGATCATGTGATTTGACATCGTTGGACTTCTTTCTTTGGGGTTACTTGAAAGAAAAGGTGTACATCGATAAGCCAGCAACAATTCAAGAGCTAAAGGATGGGATAATTAGGCACATTAACGGCATAGAACCTCAATTATGCCTCGGCGTCATCGAAAATTTGGACCATCTGATGGAGGTGTGCCGCCGCGATCTCGGAAATAATAAAAATTTCCTAAATAATTAGTGTTTTATTCAAAATCAACATCGGTCCTTAAAATTTAATCACCCTTTACATGTGTACTTATCGAATATGTTTGACTTAAAAATAATATGGCCGTAACAAATATGTCGTAAGCCGATGTTATATGAAGTATTCAAAAAATTTACAACAACTTTCATAATTAATATCATTATTATTCAAATTCATTTATAATCATCTTCCGGTAGTTGCATGCAGATTTCACATATTCGACGAGGTTTCTCCAATTGTGTTCCATCGTCCATCTGGTTTCGGATTATATCGATGTACATCCAAATATTAGTCTTCTAATCGTTTTCATGATAGGTCATTTTCCAATAAAATGCTGCAGAGTTTACATAGGGCATTTCCCGCATCTGTTCCGTATCGATTGATTCATGTAGTTAGTGTCCCTTGTATAGTCCAGATATTTATAGATTCGAGTACTGCTTTCTGTCGCCTTTTCTAGTTTTGTAAACTTGCTTGTGATTTCTTTTGCACCAGCCTTAAATCTGTCTAATTCAAGAGCTCTGTGTATTTCTGGTAACCTAAAAATGCGTTTCCAAAAGAACCTTTGCAGTTTGTCTACCACCTCAAAGGGCTATATCTGACTCGGATCCGATTTACTGATTTGCATCCGTCTATGACTCGTAAAACTTACTTGTGCCAATTTTTGTTCGGATCGGACAATAATTGCGATCTGTACTTTGATTACAAGAATAAATTGACAGACGTACAGACATTATTATGTCGACCCGGAAAGGGGGTATAAACCGAAGCCCATCATGAAACTTATGGAGCGTCTTACTACCTGTTAATAAAATTTTATTTTAAAATTATTATTTATTTAAAATGTATTTGTATAGTGTCCGCCATCTAACGTTTTTTTTTCAACTAGTGCTTATTTCGTGAATGGTACCACTTAGCTCATGTCTGATTTGACAGATAAATAGTTTTATCCTTCCGCTGAACGAATATGGTTGTGTATACGCTTGAACAACGCTGGGAAATATTGCGACATTACTTTGAACATTTTGCCCAAAAAATCATCTTTTCAGATGAAGCTCATTTTGATCTTGTCGGGTATGTAAACTAGCAAAATTGTCACATTTGGGGCACAGAAAACCCGCACGCATACATTGAAAAGCCGATACACCCAAAACGTGTCACTGTTTGGTGCGGATTTTTGTCCAGAGGCATAATTGGGCCATTTTTCTTCGAAAATGAGCAAGGAGTGGCCGTTACAGTCAATGGCGATCGTTATCGGGCCATGTTGAACGAATTTTTGTTCACAAAAATTGAAGAGGAGGATATTGGCAACATTTGGTTTCAACAGGACTGCGCTACGTGCCACACAGCCGAAGCTACACTCGATGTTTGCGCCCTGTTTTTAAAGATCGCATTATCAGCCCCTTAAAAATTGGACCGATCGTGTAGGCTACTGCATGGCCAGCCGAGGCAGCCATTTGAATGATATTATTTTCCATTATTAACCGGAAGGATTGTACTTTCAAATAAAAAAAGAAATTTGAGAAAATATTCAGTAGTTTTTTTATAGCATTTTCAAAAAAAAAGTTATTTGGCGGACCCTTTATAAAAAACTCTTAAGGAAATTGAAAAAATACCTTTTAAAGATTCGATTTATTTTCAATTTAATTTAACTTCTTGCTTGAATTTGGAAAAATTCTATCTGTATGTCATACGGATTTTTGAAAATTATCCTATGACAAAATTCTTGATTTTCGAACCGCCTAGTATCTACAATTTGATATTTTCTGAAAGATTGGAAATCCAGCTTCGATTTTCGTATTCAGAAGTACACAGTTGCAAACATGCATTAAAATCGGATAACCCAAGGATAATGTGCGTTCCGGTTCACGTGGAATTAGTCCATAGCGTGATAGTCCTCGACTATTTATATGTCTTCATGTAAAATACATTTTTGAAAGTGTCTAATACAGAAGCACTTGAAGCTTAAAAAAATAAAACGTAGTTTTAGCGGCTGAATGGGGTGGATGACTGCATACACCCGCAGAGTAAAAGGATTTTTCACGTTTTGGATACACTTGAAGTGTTATATTTACATATATAGTCAACGACTATTTGGGCATTACCTTTAAAATTAATTAAATCGAGAAGGCGCAGGAGCCAAATAATATAGTCCTCCGCATTCGCGGGCGGGACTCCCGACTATCATAAGTGTCTTTAAAGTTGTTTAAAATTATCACTAATGAAACATCTGAACTTATTTAAGGCTATAATCTATTTTTCTAATAAACATTTTTTCTACGTAAAGTCGGCAGCCTCTAAGCTGTTGGTAATACTGTGGGAATTGCTAGATGGTGTAGGGTAAGTTTGGACCGGCTGTTAGTTAGTTGTTTATTTCAACTTTATATATATATATATATATATATATATATATATATATATATATATATAGATATATATATATATATATATATATATATATATATATATATTAATTTTTCAAAAATAATAGGGCCCAAAAACGAGGACATTCATACCGTAACGTATAAGTGCTTTAATTTCATTAAATATTAATCATTCGTTCAAGTTCACCTGCAAAGCTAGCTCACCACAATCACATCAATGATTTGCTTCTCCTGTCTATGCATTCGTATTGGTTTGTCTTGGTAGTTTTCGATTTTTTCTTGTAATCTACACTGGCCTTATTAATATTGTAAAGCATAAAATTCGTTTTCTCTTTGCTACAAATTCCAATCGAATGTCGTCTTCTCGTCTGTTCGATTCTATCTGGTCCTCAACCGTCATAGTGGAGCGAAGCGAAGGTGAATTTAATTTGTGTAATTCCCTTTGCCATCGTTTGGGTTTGGCCGTTTTTATAGTTTGTTTGTTTCTTATATACATACATACATACAGATGAACATTTTGGTCACATCGCATGAAGCAGCTATCACCGTCCAATTACACCGACCATATGATGCATTGCAGTCAATGTAACAGAAAAACTATCACATGTGCGAGGTGTCTGAATAAACGAAAAACGGGTTTTCTATAATTACGTTGACATTGCGAAAACTCTTGTAAATCCAATAGTTGTAGCTCGATTGCTCTAAAAAGTTTTTCTAAGAAAATATTATATTCTATTAACCGATTATTTCATTTTTATTATTAAAATTACCTAATTACACTATCCAACAGCATTTTTGGAACAGATTTGGTGTCTTCAGTGACCGTTGAAATGTGACTAAAATGTTCCGACGATTTATTTCGTAGAACATTTTAATCCTTAAATGTAATTTTTGAAAGGACTTTTTATGATTTTCTCGAAAAAAAGTGTCAAATTGACCCATAAAAAGAGGAGATAGAGTGTTAAGATCTTCCATAAAAATGATCCTCATAAAATTTCACAACATAGTTCTGACAATAAGAATTCGCTCAGATATTAACTTACAAAAATTGTTCGCTTATTATAATGCTCCATTCGACCAAATATGAAAACTTTGATCCACTGTAAAAATAAACTCATACCAACATGACTTTTGAGAATTATAGGGAAATATATTCTGCTCCATTCAAAATGTCTTAATTTTTTGGACAATGCTATAAACATCAAATTCCTCAGCTTCGATCCGTTTACATTATTTTAAATAAATATAATACTATGCAACAAAAATCGTCTGACTGTCTGTTGAAAGCACGCTAACTGCCGAACGTATTGAGCTATTTTTTTTTCATAAATGTGGGTGCAATCGACCCAGGGGGAAAAAGCAAGGACTGAAAATACCTCCAAATATTTAGATTATTTAAGAATTAAGCTGTATCGTGTTGAAAACCCCATCAGCCTACAGCAAAAGGCAATGAGAAAAGTTTCAGGTAGAATAACGCTATAATACGCAGATGTGATTTTCATATAACGTAGATATATATACAACTTATGACATCATGTTAACACAAGCACTCCATGCAGAAAGATCACTGATGAGTTAGTTGTCGCTACACAGGACAATGGTACGTATATGTGTGGATGGTTGAGTGTGCTTTCTCCTAAAAGAAAAAACCAAAATTTCATCTTCTTAAGAAAAAAATAATTGATAGAATTAGCTGAAATTCAAATGTATTACATTCAAAACCGATGGAAATTAATAAGGATTCTTTGAAAATTTCTGTTTTATGCACTTTTAATTATAACCTCACTCTACAGAGTAGGAGGGTATATATCATTTTGGACAGAAAAAAGTGTAACGCATTGAACGGATTTGGTCCAAGTATGTTTGGACCAAATCCGTTTCACAACTTTTTAAGGTGTTTGAGCCATGTCCGTCCGTCCGTCCCACAGAGGGCTGAAATCGCCAAAAATGGAGATAAATTCGGGGATGCCTTCGAGTCAGGTAATGTTTATATTTTTTCAATATTTATACCATAATCAGTAAAAGAAAACACAATTTGAGTACAATTTAGTGGAAGAAGTGGTTTTCCTGGAAAATAAATTAATAATCCTCCGTGTATATATTCTTGTTATCGAAGTACAAATCGCAATTATTATCCAATCCCACTACTAAATTTGAAGCAAATCAGTTCAGATTTAGATATATCTTCCATACAAATGTCACTCCCGATTTGACTGTTTTCGCTCTAGATACCACATATTTTAACCGATATTGTTGAAATTAGGCGAAATATCTTATATTTGTACTATAAACATTTATGGTGAAAGTGGGTCACATCGGTTTAGATTTAGGTATAGCTCCCATACAAATGTCTTTCCAGATTTGACTTCTCCGCTCTAGTAACAAAATTGTTTACCCAATTTTGTTCGCATTTGGCACATAACGTTATATTGCACCTACAAACAGCTGTAGTTAAATTTGGTGACATCTGTCCATTGTTTGATAAAGCAACAATACAAATGTCCCACCATATTTGGTGACATTTGCTCAAAAAGGACAATGTTTCGAATGTGTCCGACATTAAACTGTCACAGATATTTTAATACATTTTGAATTGGTAGTAAATTAATTGAAATAGGATAGAAGATGCAGGGTATCATATAGCCATCCGACTGTAGTCTTTCCGTACTTGTTATACCCTACACCACTTCGTTTTTATATAGGGATGTTTATAAGATTAAGATTTATTGTGCAACTTGGAATCTCATTCTGCTTCTGTGAATGTTTTTCATTAGAAATAATTGTTTCATTGAAGTATTAAGAGTTAAAAAGACTTATTTTTTATTACAAAATATTTAAATATTAAGTTTTCGTCATATTCCAGTTGTACAATAAAACTTAATGTATAAGCACCCATAAAGAGTTACTATTTTCACAATTTATTTAATAAAATAAATTGGCGCAAAAACACGCAACATGTAATTACGGAATATTGAAGCTAACACATTGTAATTTAATTGGAATTTTACCATCTGCCGGTATGTTACAGAATTCACATTAAAAACTCCACATACATTTTGAAAATACCTTAAATTTAGACATATTTTCAAAAAAATTTTAAAAATATTTCTAAAATACTTTAGTTAATACGCTTTTTTGTAAAATCACTCTAAAATACTTGAACCTGAAGATTCTATAATCAAAGTGCTACTTTTTAAAGTGGGGAAAAATATATTTACCTTTGAAGTATGTCAATTTGCAATTTTCAGAACAGTTCGCGTAAAACTCAAAATATGCTTGAATTTAAGGCAGTGCAAATGGAAAAGTAAACAACACATGTCATTGATATTTTCGGTATTGATGTAGAATTTTATATTCTTTAATCGTATAATAAAAAATTTTCAAAAAAAAAATAATTTAGATTTTTGAATTAATCTCCATTTGTGGCGATTTCAACCCTCTGAGCGTCCGTCTGACTGACTGGTGTACACGATAACTCTCAAAAGGAGTTCAAACTTTAATTCAAACTTTGCACATGGTAATATATTTCCCATACTTAGTTTAAGTTCGAAGTTGGACGAAATTGCCACGCCCCTTCTGGTACCTCCCACACAAATAGTCCATATTCAAATGTTAAATTAAAACCCATATAAGTTCCACACAGATATTCGTAATCAGCTATATTTTGGTATTTGATCAAGTTTTTATAATCAATTTAATTGTGCAATATGGCGGGTTTTGCCACGCCCCTTCCAGTACCTCCCACACAAATCACACAAAACTTTTTAAAGTTAAAGATGTTATAACTTCTATACTGATGACCACAATACTGTAAAATTTGATATTTAACAATGCTTTTATAGTGGTTAGATTCATGTGGAATATGGGCGATATTGCCACACCCCTTCTGGCACCTCCACACAAAGTGACATAAACTTCGGTTAAAATAAAACAGACATAACATCCATGCGGGTTGTCAAAATCACGTGCGATTTGATATATAAAATTTTTTGTATAATCACTTTAAACATAAAAAATATTTACGCTTTAGCTACGCCCCTTCTTGTACCTCCCACACAATTGTCTCTATCCTAGGTAATATTATATACTTCATAACTTCTATACTGTTGCATGGGATCCACTATGACCTGATATTTGCGTATGTGTTTACAATTGTTATATAAATGAGGAACACGAATTATCCTGCCCTACGTTAAATTTAATTTCTTATAACTTCCGTATATATGTTCTCTGAGAGTGAGGGTATATGTAAGTCGGTTTAGCCGACTGAAGCTTACTTACTTGTTTTGTACTTTCATCTTGTAGCATGAAAACACCAAAAATTAAGCAAAAAACTAGTAAGGAAGGTTAAAGTCGGGCTTGGCCGACTATATGATACCCAACACCTAGTCAATATACCCTGTGGTGTAGGGTATAAGAAGATCGTTACATTTGAACCTGGTATATATATATACTACAAATTTCATACTTTTATCTGTATTTGTAAGAAAATTTGAACGCAAACTTTGAGTGGGAGCTATATATAAATCTGAACCGATCTAACATATTTTTAGCATAGTTTTTCTGAAATATAAGACTCTTTTCAAATTTGATGAAAATCTGGTAAATATGTGGTTTCTAGATCAGGGGGGTCATATATATGGGAGCTATATATAAATCTGAACCGATTTGGCCCACTTTCGCCATGGATCTTTGTAGTTGAAATATGAGCTGTTTTGCCAAACTTTAAGCAAATCTGGTCAAATATGCTATTTCTAGAGCGGAGATAAGTGAAATAAGGTTCAGTGGCGAAATTTGTATTGGAGCTATATATAAATCTGAATCGATCTGCCTATTTTACCAAAGCTGTTTCTAGTTGAAATATAATTTGCTTTGCCAAATTTGAAGAATATCTGTTAAAATATGTGGTTTTTAGAGCGGAAAGAGTCAAATCGGAGGAGACATTTGTATGGGAGCTATATATAAATCTGAACCGATGTTTGCGGTTGAAATATAAGCTGGTTTGCCAAATTTTAAGTAAATCTGAAATAATCATTTCTAGTTAAAATCTATGACGTTTTGCTATATTTGAAGAAAATCTGTTGAAATATGTGGTTTCTAGAGCGTAAAAAGGAAAATCGGAAGCAAAATTTGTATGTATATCTGAACCAATTTGCTTCAAATTAAATAGCGTTCGTCCTTATCCCATAAAACTTCGTTGTGCAAAGTTTCATTTAGTTCTAACATAGATGGACAGACGGACGGACGAACGGACATCGCTAAATTGACTCTAAAAGTGATTCTAAGTCGATCGGTATAATAAACGATGGGTCTATCTCGTTTCCTTTTGGGTGTTACCAACAAAAGCACAAAGAAATTATACCCTGTGGTGTAGGATATAATTAGCGGTTGAAATGGGATAAAAATGGCTCCAAAGAAACGACAAGCATTGCGTATACACGTAAAATAAAGGGATTTTTCGAAATGTGTACTTTTTGGAGATACAATTAGAAAAGAGGGATAAAAATCGTACCAACCAAACCGCTGAAGTTGAAATCATGAAATTCGGTGTGTACATTTATCAGAATATGTAGACGCGAAACATAAAGCATTTTTTGGAAATTTGTACTTTAAGTCGTAAAATGGGGCGAAAGGGAATATAAATGGTACGAACCAGAAGGCTGCACTTAGAAATGCAATGAAATTCGGCGTGTACATTGATCTGACTGCGTAGACACGAAAAATAAAGATATCACTTGACATTCGGACCTTTATGATCAAAGTGGGATAAAATTGGTACCAGCAAAGCAGTGTTTACACTCGTCTGACTGCGTAGAGGCGCAAGGGAACGGCTATAGCTAGAAACAAGAAATTAGATGCGTACATTCCATTGTGGACACGAAACATAATGGATCTTCAGTATTAGTAATTATACACCACACGAGAGCGAATTTCAATCGCAATTTTACTCTTTTCACTCTGGATACCACATATTTAAACACATTTTTCAAAATTAGCAAAACATCTTATATTTCAACTAGAAACACCTATGGTGAAAATGTGTCAGATCGGTTCAGGGACCCTGAGGGAATGAATAAATAATAAAACATCATTATTTATTTGAAACAAATGCACAAGTAATTTGAAATAGTAAACAAATATCGTATTATGCAGAAAACTATGAACATTTTCCTAACAACAAAACATATATAATAAAGATATTTATAAGAGAATTAAAAAAACATGTAATGTTAAATTTTTCTAACACAATAAACTCCATTAAATATTTTAATCAAAATATATTTCTTTATTTTCTAACATCCTGGTTGAGGAAAATCTATGGATAAATATAGAAGTCATTTTATTCCAAAGTGGTGCTAAAAGATCACAACCAATGACATTAACACGGAGCTGCTATAGGAAGGAAATTCTTTAAATTCTAAAAAAATAACTTTCACTTTAACTCAATTATGCTGCATTTAAAAAATGTGCTGTTATTGGTGTTTGAAGAGGGTGCTGCTTGATTATCACTTCAACACCAACTAACCACGTCAAGTACCCTTTGTTGTGAGTGGTGAGTAACTAAAGCACGCATGGAAAGGAAGAACAGTATAAAATATTTACTTAAATTGATGTGGAATTAATTAATGGAGCAAAAACTAGTAAATCAAAAAAATTTTTTTTTCAAATCCATGCTTTATGCAAGCAGAATTCTATTGGGCCTAGAAATTCTTTTTTAGTTATCTTTTGTAGAAGGAAAAATTACTGCAAAATTTCAGTTTTTTATCTGCCATAGAACGGCATATATTCGCAAATGGGTTTTAACTTCGTATGGGAGGTGCCACGCCCACATTTCCATTACCGCCCATTTTTGTCACAACTACGCACATTAATGCTAGATGCACTTACACAAAATTACAGTAGGTGTAATTTTGGTTTTAACTTCATATGGGAGGTGCCACGCCCACTTTTGCATTACCGCCCATTTTAGGCGCAACTACGCACATTGATGCTAGATGCACTTACACAAAATTTGAGCACTATACGTGTCATAGAACTGACACTATTCGATAATATGTTTTAACTTCGTATGGGAGGTGGTACGCCCACTATTCCAATACCGCCCATTTTTGGCAGAACTACGCACATTGATGGTAGATGCACTTACACAAAATTTCAGCTCTCTAGGTGTCATAGAACTGACAATATTCAATAATAGGTTTTAACTTCGTATGGGAGGTGCCACGCCCACTTTTCCAATACCGCCCATTTTTGGCACAACTATGCACATTGATGCTAGATGCACTTACACAAAATTACAGCACTCTAGGTGTCATAGAACTGACTATATTCAATAATAGGTTTTAACTTCGTATGGGAGGTGCCACGCCCACTTTTCCAATACCGCCCATTTTTGGCACAACTATGCGAATTGATGCTAGATGCACTTACACAAAATTTCAGCACTCTAGGTGTCATAGAACTGACAATATTCAATAATAGGTTTTAACTTCGTATGGGAGGTTCCACGCCCACTTTTCCAATACTGCCCATTTTTGGCACAACTATGCACATTGATGCTAGATGCACTTACACAAAATTACAGCACTCTAGGTGTCATAGAACTGACTATATTCAATAATAGGTTTTAACTTCGTATGGGAGGTGCCACGCCCACTTTTCCAATACCGCCCATTTTTAGCACAACTATGCGAATTGATGCTAGATGCACTTACACAAAATTTCAGCACTCTAGGTGTCATAGAACTGACAATATTCAATAATAGGTTTTAACTTCGTATGGGAGGTGCCACGCCCACTTTTCCAATACCGCCCCTTTTTGGCACAACTATGCGAATTGATGCTAGATGCACTTACACAAAATTTCAGCACTCTAGGTGTCATAGAACTGACAATATTCAATAATAGGTTTTAACTTCGTATGGGAAATGCCACGCCCACTTTTCCAATACCGCCCATTTTTGGCACAACTATGCGAATTGATGCTAGATGCACTTACACAAAATTTCAGCACTCTAGGTGTCATAGAACTGACAATGTTCAATAATAGGTTTTAACTTCGTATGGGAGGTGCCACGCCCACTTTTCCAATACCGCCCCTTTTTGGCACAACTATGCGAATTGATGCTAGATGCACTTACACAAAATTTCAGCACTCTAGGTGTCATAGAACTGACAATATTCAATAATAGGTTTTAACTTCGTATGGGAGGTGCCACGCCCCTTTGTCCAATTGGTCAAATTTTTCCATTTCCTTGTATTGTCATCGAAAGCTTTTTTCTCAACCAATTTGAGCAAAATTGGTTGAGAAAAAAGCTTTCAAAAATTTATTTCAAATTTTGTGGCACACATATATAGAAAGTAACCTTATATAAAGCATGGAAAAAAGAAAACAAAACTTGGTGTTAACAAGTGAGGTAAGGCTAAAGTCGGGCGGGGCAGACTATATGATAAACTCCACTTACTATCCGGACACAATTCAATTCGGTAAAAAAAGTGATAACGAGAAGGATTTTTGTATGTGTCCTAATCATCGGCTAATATTACCTGACTCAATTTGTCAAATCAAGAAGAATATTTATATCGTGGCTATATCCACACATGAAATGAAGTGACCCACTTTCGCACCGATCTGACCTATATTCACTATGGGTGTTTCTAGTGGAAATATAAGATATTTTGCCAAATTTGAAGAAGATCTGTTAAAATATGTGGTTTCTAGACCAGAAAAAGTCAAATCGAGAGCGAAATTTGAATGGGAGATATATACAAATCTGAACCGATCTGAACTATTTTCACCATAGGTGTTCCTAGTTGAAGTAGAAGGTGTTTTGCTAATTTTGAAGAAAATATGTGGTATATAGAGTGAAAAGAATCTAATCGGGATTGAAATTCGAATGGGACTATTTCTAAATCTGAACCGACTTTCGTCAAATTTAATAGCATTCGTCCCTATACTGAAAAACTTCATTGTGCAAAGTTTCAGTTGTTTCTGACTACAATTGCAACCTGTACTTTGATTACAAGAATATATGGACGGACGGACAGACAGACAGACAGAGAGACAGACGGACATTGCTAAATCGATCCAAGAACTGATTTTAAGTCGATCGGTATTCTTAACAATGGGTCTATCTCACTTCCCTTTTGGTGTTACAAACAAATGCTCAAAGACATAATGAATACATATATAATAACAAGTAAAAACGGCGTTAAGTTCTGCCGGGCCGAATGTATACACAGAATTCCATTATTCTAGCTGCGGCCATTTGGTTGATACAATTTTTATCAAATTTTCCATTTCGCCCCTTTAAAAGTAAGTCCTTCCAAAATCTCCTTATTGTACGTGTTTTCGCCATTAAAGGGATGTACATACCGAATTTCATCATTCTAGCAGTAGTCGTTTAGTTTGTACTATTTTTATCCCCTTTTTCATTTCGCCCCTTTAAAAGTACGACCTTCCAAAATCTCCTTATTGTACGTGTTTTCGCCATTAAAGGGATGTACATACCGAATTTCATCATTCTAGCAGTAGTCGTTTAGTTGGTATCATTTTTATCCCTCTTTTGCATTGTATCCCTTGAAAGTACGAATTTTTCGTGTCTACGATGTGAGAGGAATCTATACTCAGAATTCCATGACTCTGGCTGTGATCATTTGGTTGGTACTATTTGTATCCCCTTTTTCCATTTTAACCCCAAAAAGTACGAATTTCGAAAAATTATTTCGTTTATTTTACGTTTCTACACAATGAGAGGAATGTATACACCGAATTTCGAATGTATACAATCCACGAGAGTATTATGTCTTTGTAATTTGTTTCTAACACCCAAAAGGAAACGAGTTAGATCCATCGTTTATTATACAGATCGGCTTAGAATCACTTTCTGAGTCGATTTAGCAATGTCCGTATGTCTGTCCGTCTGTCCATTTATTGTTGTACTCAAATTACAGGTCGTAATTAGAGTCCGATCTTAACAAAATTTGGCACAAGTAAGTTTTGTGGATCAAGGTCGAATGCTATTTAATTTGAAGTAAATGGGTTCAGATTTAGATATAGCTCCCATACAAATGTCCCTCCCAATTTGACTTTTTTCGCTCTAGAAACCAAATATAGTAACCGATTTTCTTCAAATTTGTCCTCACACCTTACAATCCACCTAGAAACAACAGCCGATCTACGACGCATTAATTAAAATTTGACTTCCTAACTCCTTTCGTTTAGATGCTAGTGTGCTTTCAACAGACGGACGGACGGACATTGCTAGATCGTGTTAGAATTTTATAACGATCAAGAATATATATACTTTATAGGGTCTCAGGTCGATATTTCAAGGTGTTACAAACGGAATGACAAAGTTAGTATACCCCCATCCTGGAGGTGGAGGGTATGAAAAGATGGCCACGAAAAAAGGGATCAGGCCGAATAATAAATTGTATCATGACATTTGTAAATACATCTTTTTGTATTTTCAATTTCCTCATTATTGATTTGAAAATTCATTTTATGAGATTTTATGGCAATTCACTACAAATAAGGTTTGGCTTCATAGCTTTACAATGATAGATAATAATATCTTTAAATGTTTTTAATCGAATAAATTTGTGATTCTTTGGTAACTCAATTCAGCCTTACACAATATGATAATTTGTATACACTCCACGAGAGTATTATGTCTTTGTGCATTTGTTTGTAACACCCAAAAGGAAACGAGATAGACCCATTGTTAATTATACCGATCGACTTAGAATCACTTTTTGAGTCGATTTAGCAATGTCCGTCTGTCCATCTATTCTTGTAATCACGATACAGGTCGCAATTGCAGACCTAACTAAATGAAACTTTTCACAATGAAGTTTTTCGGGAAAGGACGAACGCTATTTAATTTGAAGAAAATCGGTTCAGATTTAGATATAGCCCCCATACGAATTTCACTCCCGATTTGACTCTTTTCACTCTAGATACCACATATTACAACAGATTTTCTTTAAAATTGGCAAAACATCTTATATTTCAACTAGAAATAACTGTGTTAAAAATTTGTTAGATCGGTTCAGATTTATATATATCTCCCATACAAATTTCGCTCCCGATTTGACTTTTTCCGCTCTAGAAACCACATATTGTATCAGATTGCCTTCAGATTTGGCAAAACATGTTATATTTAAACTAGGAACATCTACGGTAAAAATAGGTCAAATGGGTTCAGATTTACATACAACCACATATTGTACTCCATTTTCTTTAAATTTTTCGCAACATCTTATAATCTAACTAGAAACACCTGTGCAGAAATTGGGTAAGATCGGTTTAGATTTAGATATAGCCCCCATATAAATGCCGCTCCCGATTAGACTTTTGCCGTTTTAAAAGCCACATATTGTGCTCGATTTTCTTTAAATTTGGAACAACATCTTATAATCTTACTAGAAACACATGTGGCTAAAGCGGGCTAGATCGGTTCAGATTTAGATATAGCCCCCATACAAATGTCGCTCCCGATTTGACATTTTCCGCTCTAGAAACCACATATTGTACTCCATTTTCTTTAAATTTTTCGCAACATCTTATAATCTAACTAGAAACACCTATGCAGATATTGGGTAAGATCGGTTTAGATTTAGATATAGCCCCCTTACAAATGTCGCTGCCGATTTGACTTTTTCCGCTCTAGAAACCGCATATTGTACTAGATTTTCTTTAAATTTGGCGCAACATCTTATAATCTAACTAGAAACACCTATGCAGAAATTGGGTAAGATCGGTTTAGATTTAGATATAGCCCCCATATAAATGTCGCTCCCGATTTGACCTTTGCCGTTTTAAAAGCCACATATTGTGCTCGATTTTCTTTAAATTTGGAACAACATCTTATAATCTTACTAGAAACACCTGTGGCTAAAGCAGGCTAGATCGGTTCAGATTTAGATATAGCCCCCATACAAATGTCGCTCACGATTTGACTTTTGCGCTATAGAAACCACATAATGTACACGATTTTCTTTAAAATTGGCACAACATCTTATAGTCCAACTAAACAAAACTATGGTGAAAGTGGGTAAGATTGGTTCATATTTAAATATAGCCCAAATACAAATGTTGCTCCCAAAAGTTTAACCGATTTTGCCAAACTATACACTTTATATTTCGCCTATTTCGTTCCAGGTTTCATTATATCCTCATACAAATGTCCTGTTCGATTTAACATTTTTTGTCAAACAGATACATTTACAGGATTCAAAAAACCTTCCCGTTTTCACCGAATTGAATTGTATAGAAAGTGGAGTGTATCATAGAGTCGGTCCCGCCCGACTTTATCCTTTCCTTACTTGGTTTAATTAAAAGAACCCTTCAGTAAGGTATTGCGTGTTTGTACATTTGTTTTCAACTTCAAAGGGAAGTCATATAGATCCATTGTTTACTATACACATCGATTTGGAATCACGTCCGTCCATCTATTCCTGTAATCAAATTACAGTTCGCAATTATTATCCGATCCTAACAAAAATTGGCACAAGTAGGTTTGTTCGTCTCTATTTGACTTTTTTACTGTAGAAGCCACATACCTTTGCAGATATTGATGTTATTTGACAGAAGATGTAATATTTCAACTAGATGCACCTATGGTGACTATGGGTCACATTAGTCTATGGCATGACCCACACAAAAATTCTACCCGATTTCCCTTTTTTCACCGACTCGAATTGCAACGGGGTTGAAAGTGGAGGATATCATATAGTCGGCGCCACCCGACTATATCCTTTCCTTACTTGTAATATTTGCCTATGACAGAACTTTGCATCAATCTCAATTATAGGTTTAATTTGCTTTATTTAATTCTCCTTCTCCTTATAAAAATGTTGTTTTAGTAGTTTTTGATTTCATGTGACGATATTTTATTTTCTACCCTTAAAATAAACTTCGGAATGGTCCCTCGCACAATCATTTATCATTCCAATATTGGCGACCTTTGCATGAAACACGTTTAACCTTTTTCATATAGAACTTTTTTCCTGCAGCGAATGTTTGAAACGCTGTGTATCTCTTTAATGCTTACCACCATAAAGGTGAGCGTTCAATTGCTGTTTAAATTGATAAAATACTACAACAACAGCTACGACGTGAACAGCAATAACAAAAGGCAAAGAAAATCTGTTGCAGGGAATAAAGGAGAAATACTTAACAAATGTTTTGATTTCATTTGCATATCTTTGGGGAAATCTTTTTTTATAAGTTTCTCTTCTGCTTTGTTATGGCCGTTGCTACAGTGTTCTTAAACAAGTTTCTAGACTCATGAAAATTATCGATTCATTCAAAATAAAAATATAAACCAGTAAGGAAAGGCTAAAGTCGGGCGGGGCCGACTATATAATACCCTACACCACTCCCTGCGTATGTACCTCACTTTGATTACTAAACCCAGGTATTTCATGGGAGCAATTTTATGTAGTTCATATAAATTATATTCATATAATTTATATGCTATAAATTCATCTTCAGTCAAATTTAACGAGTATGGTAAATAATATGGTAATTGATCTAATTGTCCGACAGACAAATACAAATTATACAGTAGTATACCAAAGTCATTTCAAAGTATGGACATATGGACATCACCCAAACAATTCTCATTGCAATTGAATTCGGTAAAAAAGTGAAATCGGGAAGGATTTTTGCATCCTGTAAATGTATGTGTTTGACAAAAAATGTTAAATCGGAAAGGACATTTGTATGGGGGTATATTAAAACCTGGAACGATGTGACCCGCTTTCACCATGTCTGTTTATCGGTGAAATATAATATGTAAAATTTGGCCAAAATCGGTTAAACATTCGGGAACAACATTTGTATGAGGGCTACATCCAAATCTGAACCTATCTTACCCACTTTCACCATAGATGTTTCTAGTTCGATTATAAGATGTTGTGCCAATTTTAAAAGAAAACGGGTACAATGTGTGGATTTTAGAGCGGAAAATGTCAAATCGGGAGCGACATTTGTAATTTTTGCACAGGTGTTTCTAGTTGGATTATAAGATGCTGTGCCAATTTTAAAGAAAATCGGGTACAATATGTGGTTTCTAAAGCGGAAAAAGTGAAATAGGGAGCGACATTTGTATGGGGGCTATATCTAAATCTGAACCGATATTACCCAATTTTTGCAGACGTATTTCTAGTTGCATTATAAGATGTTCTGCAAAATTTAAAGAAAATCGGGTACAATATGTCGTTTCTAAGCGGAAAATGACAAATCGGCAGCGACATTTGTATGGGGGCTATATCTAAATCTGAACCGATCTTACCGACTTCCAGCATAGGTGTTTCTAGTTGTATTATAAGATGTTCTGCCAAATTTAAAGAAAATCGGGTACAATATGTCGTTTCTAGAGCAGAAAATGTCAAATCGGGAGCGACATTTGTATGGGGGCTATATCTAAATCTGAACCGATCTTACCCAATCTTTGCATAGGTGTTACTAGTTGGATTATAAGATGTTGTGTCAATTTTAAAGAAAATCGGGTACAATATGTGGTTTCTAGAGCAGAAAATGTCAAATCGGGAGCGACATTTGTATGGGGACTATATCTAAATCTGAACCGATCTTACCCAATTTCGGCATAGGTGTTTCTAGTTGGATTATAAGATGTTGTAACAAATTTAAAGAAAATCGGGTACAATATGTGGTTTCTAGAGCGGAAAATGTCAAATCGGGACCGACATTTGTATGGAGGCTATATCTAAATCTGAACCGATTTCCTCCAAATTCAATACCGATGGTCCTTGGCCAGAAAAAATAACTTCTGCCAAGTTTCATGACAATCGGACAACAATTGCGACCTGTAGAGTGCGAACAAGCTTAGATGGACAGCAGACGGACAGACGGACAGACGGACAGACGGACGGACGGACGGACGGACGGACGGACGGACAGACAGACATCGTTAAATCTACTCAGCTGGTGATTCTAAGCCGATCGGTATACTTAAAGGTGGGTCTAGCTCGATTATTTCTTGGTGTTACAAACATTTGGCGCGAAACTAACTTATAATACCCTAGACCACGAAGTTGTGTAGGGTATAAAAATAAAATATAAATATAAAAAAGAGGTAAACTCGGAAGAAGCATTTGTGTGAGGGCTGTAGACCGATGTAATCCAATTTCACAATAGATGTTTCTCGATGAAATAAGACGTATTGTTCCAAATTTTCTGGGAATCCAAGAATTTTTCGTTGAAACACATAATAATGTTATGTTACTAATACGAAGTTGGAAAAATAACTTTTATATTATGTATCTACTGAATTATAAGAATATGCACCGAATTTCGTGTTTCTAGCTGTTGGCGTTTGATAGGTACCATTTTTATCCCTTTTTGCCCCATTTCACTAGTGCACGTTTTTGCTATAGGGTAATTCCGCGAGAAAACGATCCAAAAACTATAGCTTTGGATTTTCATCCTCTCCGATTTTGATGAAATTGACACACACATTCTACTAGTGGTTGCGGGTTATATACCGTTTACCGTATCACAAAGTAGTGCATGGTTTATTTTTTACAGTGGTCCAAAGTTATTTATCTCGGGGGTATTTTTGAAGAGGTGGCTTCATTATCGATGTCATAACTTTGAATCGCGTTATTAGATTTTAATGACATTGAATCATCTGGAATATCTACGTCTTCTCTTTCTGAATCTGTATGGAAATATAAGTGTCCTTGTGGTTAAAGGACTTCAAAAATTAAAAATAATTTTAATCCTTGAATAACCTGAAAAACATATATTTAATTTTCTTCATTTTGTTTTGTATTTTAGCTTATTTTATTCTCTACAAAATATCAAAATCAGAGAAGGGTGGCCATAGGTTAAGAAATTATGGCTGTTTTTCCAAAGTATTGCTTTAATTCAGTAAGACTTTAATTATACCCTCCACCTCCAGGATGGGGGTATATTCACTTTGTCATTCCGTTTGTAACACCTTAAAATATTCATCGGAGACCCCATAAAGTATATATATTCTGGGTCGTGGTAAAATTCTAAGACGATATAGCCATGTCCGTCTGTCTGTCTGTCTGTTGAAAGCACGGCCGAACGAAATGAGCTAGGAGGTTCAAATTTTTCCTAAATGTGTCTTATTGTTACAGATCGGTTGGGATTGAAAGTGGGCGAAATCGGCACAGAGGGAAAAATTTTTCCCTCACAAGGACTGAAAATACCCCTAATATTTAGAGTATTTCAGCATGTTTTTTGAACATAATAGCTTGTATTTACTTGATATTTGCAATTCGCATTCCCTTTATAGCATAAAAGGGCACCATAGAGTGATTTTTATTTGTAGGGGGCGAAATGGGACAAAAAGGGATAAAAATGGTATCTATCAAACGACAACAGACAGAAACACGAAATTAGGCGTGTCTAATAGAGTAGATACATAATATACAAGTATTTTTTCTAAATTTGAACTTTTAAGGGGTTAAATGGGGATAGAGGGATAAAAATAGTACCAACCAAACGACTGCACCTAGAATAATGAAATTCGGTGTATATATTCCTCTGATTGCTTAGACACTTAAAATAAAGGATATTTTCGAAATTCGTACTTTTAGGGTGTAAAATGGAAAAAGGGGATAAAAATTGTACCAAACAAATGGATGCAGCTAGAACCAAGAAATTCGCGGTATACATTCCTCTGACTCAGTGACACGAAAAAAAAAGTTTTTCCAAATTCGTACTTTCAAGGGATTCAATTGGAGCAGAGGGATAAAAATGGTACCAACTAAAAGGCTACAGATAGAGTGATGAAATTTTCGAAAGTCGTACTTTTAAGGAGTAAAATACGAAAAAGGGGATAAAAATGAACCAACAAAATGGCCGCAGATAGTATCATGGTATTGGGTATATACACTCCTCTGAGTGCATAACAACCTAATTTTTTTCCAAATTCGTACTTTATTTTGTTGCTTTTACGGCAAAAAATGGTAGAATCATGAAGTTGTCTTATACCGCGTACGTGAGAGATAAGGTATTTTTAAAAATTATACTTTTGATGGAAATACAACCAACCAAAAGACTGTAGCTGAAAATACACTCTCTGTCCCACTATTTTAAGGGTATTTATGATTGCTGCCTTATATTTACTTTATGAATTGAGGTATTATTTCCAATATATTTTCATAGTATACAAATATTGGTAGCCTTGGTTTATTTAAATAAATTACTGATTTTCATACATTTGAAATTTGTTGCGGGCATTCCTCTTGTAGCTTGGAAGCACCACAAAGAAAATAAATGTTTTAGCGGGCGAAATGGGACAAAAATGGATAAAATATGGTACCAACACAACACAACGACAACAGCTAGAATCATGAAATTCGGTGTGTACATCCCTCTAATTGCATAAACACGTAAAATGGAGGAATTTTTCAAAATTCGTACTTTTAAGAGATATAATTGAAAAAGAGGGATAAAAATGGGACCTTCCAAACCGCTGAAGTTGATATCATGAAATTCGGTGTATATATTCGGTGTGTATTAGTTAGAAATAGTAATCAAATATAGTAATGTACATAAACATATCACAATTTTCGTAATATGGTTATGTACTTCTATGTCGGCATCCTTTAATCTGCTGGAATGCACTCCGTGGTGGAGGGTATATAAGATTCGGCCCGGACGAACTTAACGCCTTCTTACTTGTTTTTTATTCATATCTATATACTTAGAGTGGATTCAAAGTGAAAGTTGTGGATGTTCCCGACTAAAATGAAAGATTGGTTTCATTTACGTGTTCTCCCAAAATATTTCGCTTTTTATCATTATCCGCTCGTGAACTGAACGCGTTCAAATTAATCTCTATAAAACAGGTTTACATCAAGGTCGAAATCCACGTTGGTCCAAATCCTGTGGAATTACACTATAGTGGGAATGCGCATATTGAAAAAACATGCTTAAATACTCTAAAATATTAGTGGTTATTATGAGTATTTTCCGTCCTTCCGACGTATTTATGGGAAATTTGGACTTTCTAGCTACTTTAGTTTAGATGATAGCGTGCTTTCAACAGACGGCTAGATCGTCTTAGAATTTTATGACGATCAAGAATATATATACTTTATAGAGTCTCAGGTCTATATTGCAAGGTGTTACAAACGGAATGGCTAAGATAGTATACCCCCATCCTGGAGGTGGAGGGTATAATTTTAAAATTTTACGAGTTTAGAAAGCCGTAATTCATCAATTTTATATACAGCCCTTCGAATAAGTATTTGTAAATTAGTGTAATTGAAACATTTCCGTGCAACGACGTCTACTTCCACATATATATTCATACACACATGTTCCACTTTTGCAAGCAACTGCCACACTGTGCAGTGATTTTGGTCTCCACCAGTGTCCGTATTGAAAATCGTATCGTATACAAATAATTCAATTGTTGATGGTTTTGCCGTTGTTGTTGCTGTTGTCAAATTTTGACTCTCTTCTTTTCGTATTTGACATAGCAGATGTAGCTGTTTGTGGCGCCCCCTCTGCGATGATTTGGTTTTTTTTCAGGACATTTGTAATGTTTGATGTGTTATCAGTCGGGATTTGAAATTGCAAAAGTTTTCCCTTTCCTATGCTGCTACCTTTGCATTGAAGGTAATGTTTTTTATGCTTTCAGCTGTATTGAAAAGTATAATCTTAGATATTCTCCAATTCAAAGTTAAATTGAGATTTTACGACAAGAAACGGCAGAGGAGATAACCGGTGTCGGCAGGGGGGTTGACAGATACCATCTCTACAAACACAGATGTCAATATTTGCGGTTAGCAATCCTTATCATACGGTTAATTTGAAATTTATCAGAGATGACATTATTTGAGATTACGAGTGGAACCGCAACGAATGTCAACGTCAATTTTGACATAAAACGGTAGAACGTCGGAATTAAACCTCAGGGATGATAATACCTTCTAAGAGGGAAATATATACATACGTACATCTCAAGTGAGACCAATGGATTCATGTGCAGATTGTTATAGTTGACAAATTGTAATCGAAAAGTATTTAATTTTGGATAAAGGATAGAGGGTACTCGGTAAAAGGAAATACCTAAAAGCACCGGAAATGAGAGATGAAGCATCAAGTGATAGTTGTGCTTTTGTTTGTAACACCAACAAGGAAGCGACATAGACACATCGTTTGTAACGCCGATCATATTGAAATCACTAGCTGAGTCGATTAAGCTATATCCATCTGTCGGTCCTCCGGGCCATCTATGCTTACAATCAAAGTAGTGGTCGCAATTTTTGTCAAATCCGTACGAAACTTAGCCCAAACTTTTATCAGGTCACGGATGGACGCTATTGAATCTGAAGAAAATCGCTGAACACCGAGGTCCTCCGATTTGTATAAAATTAGCCACGTTTGTTCCCCTCATTGCTGTGAATTTGATTTTTATGATTCTTCAATGTTGGCAATTTACAGCGTTACTAGAAACAGATACACTATTAAAGTTATATCTTTTTTTGGCTTATTGTCTGCATGGATCATCGGATTATAAAATCTTTGTTATTGTCGGACAGCATTTGACGACTGCTTTAGAATTGCATTTTGTCCAGATCATGGTGGAACAATAATGTTAGCATGTCCTTAAACCTTGAAAATCCCTGCCTAGGATCATTAGTTTTTTTTTGCAAAATTTGGCCTACAATTTTATAAAAAACCTACCAAAAGTTCAGGATAGAATCATCAAGGAAAACTGGATAAAAATGGTACCAATCTTACGGATAAAGCTGTAATCTTTAAATTCGGTGTGTACACCATAGAAAATACGTTTTCTACACAATATTTTCACAAACATTCCATTAAAAACATTAACGAGTTTACAATAAATCTTATTTATTTATATTGGGCATACAAAAGTGGCTACCGACAATGATAGGAAATTTTCAAAACTTTTTTAATCATATCAATTAGTAATCCTCTTTAGATTAAACTATAGAGGAATGATTAATAATTACTCTTAAAATTAAGGAAAAAAATCGTTTTTTTCGCTCTCTTGAAAAGTTGTATTTTTATTCATAGCTACTTTTGAATATAAGCCCTCGATATTATCTAAAAATACCTCAAATTGTTATCATTATTATTTTAGCATTGACAATCATTTCATGTTTCCCTCTTAAAAAGTAAAAGATGAATAATTTAAATAAACTAAGGGTATAACTTGAAATGGCTGTTAATGCTGATGCATGACATTAAAGCAAGTATTTTTCACAGATATTGGTATTAATGCCGTTATTATAGGGTGGAAATAAGCATTTAAAACCATTTCTACAAAATATATCCTTTGGAACTTTGTAGACCTGTAACTCAGGTAATAAAATTCTGCCTAAAGTTCCATACCTATATCTATATTTTTTATACCCTACACCACTTCGTGGACTAGGGTATTATAAGTTAGTTTCGCGCCAAATGTTTGTAACACCAAGAAATAATCGAGCTAGACCCTCCTTTAAGTATACCGATCGGCTTAGAAACACCAGCTGAGTCGATTTAACGATGTCTGTCTGTCCGTCCGTCCGACCGTCAGCTGTCCATCTAAGCTTGTTCGCACTCTACAGGTCGCAATTGTTGTCCGATTGTCATGAAACTTGGCAGAAGTTATTTTTTCTGGCCAAGGACCATCGGTATTGAATTTGGAGGAAACCGGTTCAGATTTACATATAGCCCCCATACAAATGTCGCTCCCGATTTGACATTTTCCGCTCTAGAAACCACATCTTGTACCCGATTTTCTTTAAATTTGGTACAACATCTTATAATCCAACTAGAAACACCTATGCAGAAACTGGGTAAGATCGGTTCAGATTTAGATATAGCCCCCATACAAATGTTGCTCCCTATTTCACTTTTTCCGCTTTAGAAACCACATATTGTACCCGATTTTCTTTAAATTTGGTTCAACATCTTATAATCCAACTAGAAACACCTATGTAGAAATTGGATAAGATCGGTTCAGATTTAGATATAGCCCCCATACAAATCTCGATCCCTATTTCACTTTTTCCGCTTTAGAAACCATATATTGTACCCGATTTTCTTTAAATTTGGTACAACATCTTATAATCCAACTAGAAACACCTATGTAGAAATTGGATAAGATCGGTTCAGATTTAGATATAGCCCCCATACAAATGTCGATCCCTATTTCACTTTTTCCGCTTTTGAAACCACAAATTGCACCCGATTTTCTTTAAAATTGACACAACATCTTATAATCCAACTAGAAACATCTATGCAGTAATTGGGTAAGATCGGTTCAGATTTAGATATAGCTCCCAAACAAATGTCGCTCCCTATTTCACTTTTTCCGCTTTAGAAACCACATATTGTACACGATTTTCTTTAAATTTGGTACAACATCTTATAATCCAACTAGAAACACCTACGTAGAAATTGGATAAGATCGGTTCAGATTTAGATATAGCCCCCATACAAATGTCGATCCCTATTTCACTTTTTCCGCTTTTGAAACCACATATTGCACCCGATTTTCTTTAAATTTGGTACTACATCTTATAATCCAACTAGAAACACCTATGCAGAAATTGGGTAAGATCGGTTCAGATTTATATATAGCCCCCATACAAATGTCGTTCCCTATTTCACTTTTTCCGCTTTAAAACCACATATTGTACCCGATTTTCCTTAAATTTGGTACTACATCTTATAATCCAACTAGAAACACCTATGCAGAAATTGGGTAAGATCGGTTCAGATTTAGATATAGCCCCCATACAAATGTCGCTCCCTATTTCACTTTTTCCGCTTTAGAAACCACATCTTGTACCCGATTTTCTTTAAATTTGGCACAATATCTTATAATCCAACTAGAAACATCTATGCAGAAATTGGGTAAGATCGGTTCAGATTTAGATATAGCCCTCATATAAATGTTGCTCCCAAATGTTTAACCGATTTTGGCCAAACTATACATATTATATTTCACCTATTTCGTTTCAGGTTTCAATATACCGCCATACAAATGTCTTGTCCGATTTAACTTTTTTTGTCAAACACATACATGTACAGGATACAAAAATCCTTCCCGTTTTCACTTTTTCACCGAATTAAATTGTATTCGGATTGAAAGTGGAGTGCATCATATAGTCGGCCCTCCCGACTTTATCCTTTCCTTACTGGTTTTGTGCTGCATTTTTGTCCAAATCTTTTTCTAAAATAATAGACCCTTGAAAGCACTTTAAATAAAAATTTTGATTATTGTTTTAGAGTAACTTATTGGCCGAATTATTGGACGTTTATAGTATTTTTTGTGAATTCTCACAGTGACAACAGAAAACTTTCTCGTATTTGGTGGCATTATTTTATAGAAAATAAATAGATTCAGTTAATACCCTTCGAATGATTATTCCAAATTTCATACAGATCCAAAGAGTTTTTGTGGATTTTACAGACTTTTGGCCACATTTCCCCATTTCCGCCCATAGTGTGTCCATTCTAGTACTTCGAACACATGCCATGAACCTTCTAGGACATCCCATACAAATAATCCGGCCCAAAGTAAAACTAAAGCCTTTAAAACTTCTACACAGAGGTTCTCTTAGAGTGTGGGTTCGGTTAAAAGACTGAAACTTAATTACTTATTTTTTCAGAAAGGTTTTACAGAACGATAGTTCGCCATAATTCGAATATTTTAACTTAAGAAATGTTAACAAAAATCTGCATCTGCTATGAAAACCAAACCACAAAAACGGAAATCAACGCAAATAATGGCCTGCGTTTTAAATAATACCAAACCTATAAAATTTTAAATATTTATTTCTGTTTCTGTTGTTTATGTTTTATTTCTGGTGCCATGGACAAAGAACGTTTTTTAAGGTCCGAATGTGATGTTTGTTACTTTGCATTCATTCAAAGCCTTAGTCACAAATGTAGGCGCGCGCAAACAAATTGATAAACTTAGTATACTCTCCTTCCTTAGACGCGGAATTAAAAATTAAAACCAGGAAAATAGCAAAAGCACAGAACAACCTAGAGCTTAATGACACATCCTCGAGCGCTGACCTCATTTCTTTACACTTCTGTGTTCTGCAGAAGTGAGTGGTGTTTGTGAATGCGACAGTGGTGAACATATGTACTTGTGTGTGGGTGAGTTGGTCAGTGTTGCAAACTCTTGGCGATCAAAAATGTCCAGATTGAGAAAATAAAAGACTAAACGTTTTGCTTCAAATTTAATTCATGAAATAGACATATAATGTTATCAGTTTTAAATAAATCATTTTCGTTACTATTATTCTACCTCTCCCAGGTATAATAAAATTGTAACAACATTTTAATACCCTCCAGCTTAGGATGGGGTTATTATATTCATTTTGTTCATTCCGTTTGTACAGACGATTTGAACGATTTTTCATCTGTTGAAAGCACGCTAGATTCCGAACGAAATGAGCTAGGAGTTTCAAATTTTCCGTAATAGTGTCTAATGGTTGTAGATGGGTTGGGATTGAAAGTATGCGAAATCAGCCCAAAAGACAAATTTCCCTAACAAGTACTGGAAATACCCCCAATATTTACATTATTTAAGCATTTTTTTTAAATTTCTGCTTATATGTACACGAATTGTGCAGAAATTAAATAAAAGATTTAGCGGGTGAAATAGGACAGAAGGGGATAAAAATGGTACCAATGATATGACAACATCTTTAAACATGAAATTTGGAATTTGGAACTAATTGCCTAAATACGTACAATAGAGGGATTTATCAAATTCGTACTTTTAAGGGATAAAATAGGAAAAGAGGGATACAAATGGTAGCACCCAAACCGGAAAAATTGATATCTTGAAATTCAAACTGTTTAGACGCGAAACATAAGGAGTTTTCCGATATCTGTAGTTTTAGGAGGAAAATTATACGAAAGGGGATAAAAATAGTACCCACCAAACCCCACAAGCCGCAGTTAGAATAGTGAAATTCGGTTGTGTGCATTGCTCTGACTGCGTAGAAGCGAAAAATAAATATATCTTTCGATATTCGGGATAGAATTAGTACCAACCAAGCGGTACCATAAAATTCTGTGTACTTCTCAAAATTCGTACTTTGAAGGTCGAAATGAAGAAGAACACAAATTGGTAACGAGCAAACGGGTTTAAATAGAATCATGAAATTAGGTGTGTAAATTCCAAACAAGGGAATGCAAAACAAAGGATCTGCAAAAGTAGTTACTCTTCCTATCTTAATGGTACAGAAATTTGGGCTGTAGCAAAGCGGAAAAATCGACCCTGAAGGAAAATGTTCCTCTGTAATGAGGATAAACCTAACATTTTGGTCACGTTCGTATACTCAAGTATGGGGGTATACTAGTTGAAATATCGAACCATGAAATATCGATCTGAGACCCTAGCCATGTTCGTCAGTTTGTCCGTCTGTTGAAAGCACGCTAGCATCTAAACGAAAGAAAGTCGAATAGTTATAGATTGGTTGGGATTGAAAATGGGCGAAATCGGTCCAGAATAAAAATTTTTCACTAACATCTGTCCTTGTTCGTGAACTTTTTTTCTAATTCAATATTTCGAATATTTAAACATGTTTTTCAAATATGTCTGCTTATATTTACTTGATTTTGTATACATATTCCGCTTATGGCGTAAACGTGTACCATAAAGCAAGGGGGTGAAATGGGACAAAAAGGGATAAAAATCTTACCTATCAAACGACAAGAGCTAGACACAAGAATTCGGTAGAAATTGAGTAGACACGTAAAATAAAATATGTTTTCCAATTTCGTACTTTTAAGGGTTATAATATGATTAGAGGGATAAAAATGGTACCAACAAAACGACGGCAGATGGAATAATGAATGCAATTCAGGGACATTTTCAGAAATGTTTACTTGTATGGGGAGATGGTGAGAAAAGGGATAAAATTGTTAGCAATCAAACAGCCGAATAACGAAAATCGGTGAATATTTTTCTCAGGTTGCGAAGATTTGAACTGAAAGAACTTATTGTGAAAGTTAGTCACTCCATTCCATGTTTGGATATAGCCCCGATACAAATATTCTTCTCGATTTGACAAATTGGACCAGGTCATATTAGCCTATGATTAGGAATCATACAAAAATCCTTCGCTTTTTCAGTTTTTTACCGAATTGAATTGTATTCGGATAGAAAGTGGAGTGTATCATATAGTCGGCCCGCCCGACTTTAGCCTTTCCTTACTTGTTTATTATTTGATCTTTTCTTTTCATAGTTTTTGTTGTAACTCTTACTCAGGTTGGTGATCAGAAACGATGTAAAGAGTGATTTTTTTGAGGTTAGGATTTTCATTCATTAGTATTTGACAGATCACGTGGGATTTCAGACATGGTGTCAAAGAGAAAGATGCTCAGTATGCTTTGACATTTCATCATGAATAGACTTACTAACGAGCAACGCTTGCAAATCATTGAATTTTATTATCAAAATCAGTGTTCGGTTCGAAATTTTTTATCGACAAATTTTGTTCAGCGATGAGGCTCATTTCTGGTTGAATGGCTACGTAAATAAACAAAATTGCCGCATTTGGAGTGAAGAGCAACCAGAAGCCGTTCAAGAACTGCCCATGCATCCCGAAAAATGCACTGTTTGGTGTGGTTTGTACGCTGGTAGAATCATTGGACCGTATTTTTTCAAAGATGCTGTTGGACGCAACGTTACGGTGAATGGCGATCGCTATCGTTCGATGCTAACAAACTTTTTGTTGCCAAAAATGGAAGAACTGAACTTGGTTGACATTTTGTTTCAACAAGATGGCGCTACATGCCACACAGCTCGCGATTCTATGGCCATTTTGAGGGAAAACTTCGGAGAACAATTCATCTCAAGAAATGGACCGGTAAGTTGGCCACCAAGATCATGCGATTTGACGCCTTTAGACTATTTTTTGTGCGGCTACGTCAAGTCTAAAGTCTACAGAAATAAGCCAGCAACTATTCCAGCTTTGGAAGACAACATTTCCGAAGAAATTCGGGCTATTCCGGCCGAAATGCTCGAAAAAGTTGCCCAAAATTGGACTTTCCGAATGGACCACCTAAGACGCAGCCGCGGTCAACATTTAAATGAAATTATCTTCAAAAAGTAAATGTCATGGACCAATCTAACGTTTCAAATAAAGAACCGATGAGATTTTGCAAATTTTATGCGTTTTTTTTTTAAAAAAAGTTATCAAGCTCTTAAAAAATCACCCTTTATTTGTTGCAGTAGTTGTTGCATTGCACTGGACATTGATACGGGGAGTAGCGTCCCTTGAAGCGACCGTCTGCCCTGATAGCAACCGAACCAAATAAATGTCACACACTTCTTTATACCCCACACCACTTCGTGGAGTTAGTTTTCCGCCAAATGTTTGTAACACCGAAAGACCCACCTTTAAGTATACGGATCGGATTAGAATCGCCAGCTGAATCGATTTAATGTCCGTCTGTCTGCCCGTCAGCTGTCCATCTAAGCATGTTCGCACGAAATTTGGAAGTTGCTTTTTTGGCCAAGGACAATAGGTATTGAATTTGGAGAAAATTGGTTCAGATTTAGATATAACCTCCATACAAATATCCCTATAATTTACACTATTACTGTTCTAGAATACACATCTTTCATGGGATCATGACCAAATTTTCAGGATCGTGGGATTTCAGACATGGTGTCAAAGAGAAAGATGCTCAGTATGCTTTGACATTTCATCATGAATCGTCTTACAAACGAACAACGCTTGCAAATTATTGAATTTTATTATCAAAATGCGTGCTCTGTTAAGAAAGTTCATTGCGCGCTTCCATTTTATTGTCAGTTTAATCGACCCACTGAAGCGGCTATTCGGGCTATTGTGACTAAATTTCGCACCAAATTTACATTGTTGGACATTAAACCACCAACACGCTTACGTAGAGTGCGAACTGAAGAAAATATCGCAGCTGTATCGGCCAGTGTTAATGATGACCACCAATTTTCGATTCGTCGCCGTTCGCACCAATTGGGTCTCTGTTACTCAAAAACGTGGAAATGCCAAAATTGGACTAAGCGGATGGACCACCTAAGACGCAGCAGCGGTCAACATTTAAATGAAATTATCTTCAAAAAGTAAATGTCATGGACCAATCTAACGTTTCAAATAAAGAACCGATGAGATTTTGCAAATTTTATGCGTTTTTTTTTAAAAAAAGTTATCAAGCTCTTAAAAAATCACCCTTTATTTCAATAATGAACACCTACTTCGACAGTGATCTATAAAGGCTCACATTTTTAATGTAGCGCCCTTACAAATGGGCCCCCATTTTAATTATTACCTCTCTAGGACCCACATTTTTCATCGGAAGTTTTTCAAATTTTGCACATTATATTATATTTCAACTAAGAATACATACTATGAAAGTGAAATATATGGGTCCAATTTTGGTATAACCCCCATACAAATTGGGCCCCCTACTCTATTAAATCTCTAGAACCCACGTCGTGCATTGGATCTCGATATAATTTTGCATATTATGTCATATTTCAAATAAGGATACCTACTTTGATAGTGATCTGTGTGGAACCACTTTTTAATGTAGCGCCCTTACAAATGGCCCCATTTTAATTGTTACCCCTTAAGAACGCAAATTTTACGTGGGATTTTTTTTTTTTCAAATTTTGCAGATTATGTTATATCTCAACTATGAAAGTCTCTATTACAGATTTAGAAACTACGTCTTACATCGGATCATGATATATTTCAACTAGGAATACTTACCGTGAATGAGAAATATATAGGCCCATGTTTTGGGTCTTGCCCCAAGTGTTGTTATAGGCCCCGTTTCATCCTATTACTACTGTACAATTTGCATTTGTCTGCCGGAAATATGACTAAAGATGAATTTATATGTATAATTTATAAGAACTACAAAAAATTGCTCACCTAAAGTCGGGCGGGGCCGACTCTATGATACACTCCACTTTCAATCCGAATAGAATTTAATCGGTGAAAATGTGAAAACGGGAAGGATTTTTGTATCGTGTATGTATGTGTTTTACAAAAAATGTTAAATCGGAAAAGACATTTGTATGGGGGTATATTGAAATCTGGAACGAAATATGTTAAACATTTGGGAGCAACATTTGTATTTGGCCTATATCTAAATCTGAACCGATCTTAGCCACTTACACCAATGGTTTTTTACTTGGATTATAAGCTGCTGTGCCAAATTTAAAGAAAATCGAGTAGTGGTTTCTAAAGCGGCAAAAGTCAAATTGGGAGCCACATTTGTTTGGGGGCTATATCTAAATCTGAACCGATCTTACCGAATTTCGACATAGGTGTTTCTAGTTAGGTTATAAGATGTTGTGCTAAATTTAAAGAAAATTGGGTACAATATGTGGTTTCTAGAGCGGAAAATGTAAAATCGGGAGCGACATTTGTATGGGGGCTATATCCAAATCTGAACTGATTTGCCTCAAATTAAATAGCGTTCGTCCTTGATCCACAAAACTTACTTGATCCACAAAACTTGTTAAGATCGGACTATAATTGCGACCTGTAATTTGATTACAACAATAGATGGACAGACAGACGGACAGACAGACAGACAGACGGACAGACAGACGGACATTGCTACATCGACTCAGAAAGTGATTCTAAGTCGATCGGTATACTTAACAATGGGTCTATCTCCCTTCCTTTTGGGTGTTACAAACAAATGCACAAAGCCATAATACTCTCGTGGAGTGTATAAAAACGGGGAGTGGTGTAAGGTATTATATAGTCGACCCTGCCCGACTTTAGCCTTTCCTTACTTGTTTTCTTCTCATTAACGTCTGTAACAAACTAAAATTATGTTTGTGCCAAATATAGTTTGTGTGTGATAAATATTTTAAAAATATCCTTTTTGAACGATTGTCTCATTTTGAACCAATACTACTATTTTCCTTCAAAAGCCTTTTACGAAATATATACATATTTAAAAAGTTTGAAGGGTTCCCCGTTTTTGCACGAAATAGTCCCCTTAGAAGATAGGGTACAATTAGTTCAAAAAGTTAGATATTTTAGTTAATTTTTCTCCCATTGACTTCTGAAAAGTAATCACACAGATAAAAAATGAGTAAATTTCCTTTATGATCATGCTAAATTTTATAGCTTTGGGTCGATTTCTGAAATACATCCGATTGCCCGATTTTTTAAAGTTAATATCTCCAAATAATCCTTGGGTCCTTGTGTAATTTTTTACAGAACTCAAAAATGTCTACTAGAACAAAACTTATTGAATTTTGGCCAATGGATTTTGATTCTGAACCACTGTGTGTCGGACCGTCTACTTGCCAGCCCATATGCTTGTCTGCTGTCCATTTAAAGCTTGTGATCAATGTACAGGCCGCCCTAAATTGTTTAAGGATACAAATATCAGCAACTAAAATGTTGCAACTGGAATGAATAAATTTGTTGTGCACAAATCCGTATCTATCTGGGAAATGACTAAATTGGCAACACTGTCGTTAGTGGATGGTTGGGTGGGTGTTTAGCCAAGTGTGGGTGTGTGGTTGTTTGTTGTATTAAAGTGTGTGATAGTCGTTGGCACTTTAAACATTTCTTCCTTGATTTGTTTCGAGTGCAGTTCAACTCACTTATAAAAGGGTATGTGTGAAATGAACTCTTCACACACACATACTTATATGTCAGTGTGTGACTCCTTGTATGTTGTGTTATTTTATAGAGCGAAAGTGGTGCGCTCACTTTTTATTTTCTGCTTTCTTTGCTGTTCAGCTCAGATATGTTTTCTCATTATATTCTCTTTTAATGTTTTTTCTTATTTGTTTGAACTGATGCTGGTGTATTTATATCTTAGTTACGTTGTTGTGTTGGTGGGTCGTAAGGTTGCAGTCGACACCAGAAAAACATCACCAGCAATACACAGCCACGACCACGACACCAAGACCAAAAACAACAATAATAAACCACGTCGCTTAAGGTGATGTTGCTGTTATTAAGAGGTTTTACTTCAGTATGTTGTCGGTGTTTACAGTCGGTGTTTGTTTGTTTGTTTCTTTCTTTCTTTCTGTTAGGCGGCTGCTTCTGTTGTTTCTAGACTCGTGGTGAAAAACATTACACCTACAGTAATAAGTACTCACACACACACACTCACACTCACATGTGGATGTGTGTGTGCTGTTATTTATAGTTCATCTTCACTTTAAGTATTTCTTCTTTGAGCATTATATTATGGTTTGGAAACAGCAACATAAACAAATCCCCATACGACACACTTACTGACTGCCACAGCAATACACCACCGTTACAGTGTCTTGGCGATAGAATAAGGAGCGATTTTGTTTCACTCCAATTCACAACAATGGTTGAGTGACGAAATAATGTATTTTTAATCAGAACAGTTTTGCAATAACAAAAGTCGACAGGGGAATTCCATGTTAAATCAACGAAAAATTTTCGATGGAAAATATTATGAAAAACAAGTAAGGAACGGCTAAAGTCGGGCGGGCCAACTATATAATACCCTACACCACTCCCTGCGTATATACCACGCTTTGATTACTAAACCCAGGTATTTCATGGGAGCAAGTTTATGTAGTTCATATACATTATACAGTTACTATAAATTCATCTTTAGTCAGATTTAATGAGTATGGTAAATAATAAAGTAATTGATCCAATTTCCCAGCAGATATTCCGAGCAAAGTAAATATAACATGATCTGGAAAAAGTGATCAAGATCCAAAGACAAATACAGATTATACAGCGGTAATGGGATGAATCGGACGGACATTTGAATGGGGCCTATAACAACACTTGATGCCAGTGCCAAAACATGCGCCAATATATTTCTCATTCAAATATGTGATTTCTAGAGCAGCACCAGTCAAATCGGGAATGACATTTGTATGGGGGCTATATCTAAATCTGAACCGATCTTACCCACTTTCAGCCTAGGTGTTTCTAGTTCGATTATAAAATGTTGTGCCAATTTTAAAGAAAATCAGGTACAATATGTGGTTTCTAAAGCGGAAAAAGTGAAATCGGGAGCGATATTTGTATGGGGACTATAAGAGTGATTGTCGAAAAACCAATGCACTCACAAAGAGTGACTGTTTGTTGCGGTTTATGGGCTGGCTGCATCATCGGGCCGCATTTTTTCCAAAATGTGGCCGGTCAGGCAGTTACTGTGAATGGTCATCGCTATCGTGATATGATAACGAACTTTTTATGGCCCGAATTGGAAGATATGGATGTGGACGATATGTGGTTAAACAGGGCGGTACCACTTGCCACGCAGCTAGCGAAACAATGGCACATTAACTGCACAGAACCTCAATTATGCGTCAGTGTCATCGAAAATTTGGACTATCGGATGGAGATGTGTCGCCGAGGTCGCGGCGGCCATTTGGCCGATATTTTGTTCCATACATAATTGAACCATACCAATATTATCATAATAAAAAGAAATGACAATAATTTCCTAAATAATTTATTCAAAATCAACATCGGCCCTTAAATAAAAAAAAATAAAAATTTTCTTTCTTGACTATAATTACTATCCAATAATTTTATCATTCATTTAAATCATAATTATTTAAAAAAAATGCAAATGTTTATCGACCTTTGGTATTTTTTTTGAATTTCTTGTATTTTCTAGATGTTCTTTTAAGTTCAGTTATTTTATGCAAATGGGAAATTATTTATTCCTTATTTTACATCCTACGTTTCGTTAGTATTTTCCAACATCTTCAGGGATGAATTTATTATTCGAATGACACATAAGGCGTTAGCATATATGCTAACCATGTATATTCATAAAATTTGAAGGATATTTAACAGAAATTCTTCTATTTAATTTGACACCCATATCTCCATTGGCGTTCAATTCAAAACGCATATCGTGCGTTTCGAAGTGATGAGGAACATTTACACCTCTGTGGATTTGTCAATAAGCAGCCACTTGCCACACAGCTAACGAGACAATGGCTCTTTTGCGCGACAAATTTAATGCCCGTGTTATCTCACGTGGTGGCGATGACAATTGGCCCCCAAGGTCAAGTGATTTGATATCGTTGTTCCATACATAATTGAACCATACCAATATTATCGTAATAAAAATAAATTACAATAATTTCCTAAATAATTTTTGTTTTATTCAAAATCGACATCTGCCCTTAAAATTTAACCACCCTTTAAAACCTTTTGTAATGAGTTTTAGCTTTCTAAATTTGAATGAATCTATTTATACACCTCATTATCTTAACAAATATTGGCACATGTAAGTTTTGTGGATCAACGACGAACCCTATTTAATCTGAAGCAAATCGGTTCAGATTTAGATATAGGCCCCATACAAATGTCGCTCCCGATTTGACTTTTTTCGCTCTAGAAACCACATATTGTACACGATTTTCTTTAAATTAGGCACAACATCTTATAATAGACATAGAAACACCAGCAGTGAAAGCGAGTAAGATCGGTTCAGTTTTAGATGTAATCCCCATACAAATGTTGCCCCCCGATTTAACGGTTTCGTTCTAGAAAGGACACATTTAACCGATTCTGTTCAAGTTTAGCACATCATCTTATATTTCAACTAAATCCATCTGTGATGAAAGTGGTTTAGATCGGTTCAGATTTATATATAGTTTCCATACAAATTTCGCTCTCAATTTGAATTTTTCCGCTCTAGCAACAACATATTTTTTATTGGATTGTCTTCAAATTAGACAAAAGAGCTTATATTTAAACTAGGAACACCTATTGCGAAAAAGGTCAGATCGGTTCAGATTTATATAGCTCCCATTCAAATTTCGCTCCTGATTTGACTTTTTCTGCTCTAGAAACCACATATTTTAACAGATTTTCTTCAAATCTTGCAAAGTACCTTATATTTCAACTAGAAACACCCATGGTGAAAGTGGGTCAGATCGGTTTAGATTTATATAGTGTTCCTACATATATTTCGCTCCCGATTTGATTTGATTTGTTCTGCTCTCGAAACCATTTTGACAGATTTTCTTCAAATTTGCCATAATTGCAATATAACAAGTAAGGAAACGGCTAAAGTCGGGCGGGGCCGACTATATAATACCCTATACCACTCCCTGCGTATATACCTCGCTCTGATTACTAAACCCAGGTGTTTCATGGGTGCAATTTTATGAAGTTCGTAAAAATTATACATTTAACGAATATCGTAAAACTGATGAAAATAATTTACATTATGTTACTCATTCATATGATGGGACCATATACAAACAAAATCGGTGTCATGGCATCTCATTGTAGCTGCGCCTAGTGAAAAATATTACAATTACTTTCATCAAGATTTGCTGTAATAAGTGAATCCTGAGTGTTATCAATAAATCGGAAGGTGCATATGAGCGGTGAGAATATATTTACGTAATGGTCCACTTATATGGTCCATGGTAATATGAACACAGCAAAACAAATTGGAAGTTCCGTAGGAATCACATTTTAATCGCATCTCAAAATTTCATTAAAAACTTCCAAAAAAAGTCTATAATATGTTAATATCCCGTAATATTTTACGAATAGCAATTTCGAATTTTTAGTATGGGAATGTTTTTTGCTGGCTTGAAAATTGGCGGTAGGTCTATCACAATATTTGGGGCCTGTGCCAAAAACATGGGCCTATATAGTTCTGATTCACGGTAGGTATTCCTAGTTGAAATATAACATGATCTGCAAAATTTGATAAACGTCTGATGTAAACTATGGATTCTGGAGTGGTAAAAATAGAAAATGTGTAAAAGTGGGCCCTTATAGATTACTTTCACAGTAGGAAGTCTTCGTTGAAATATAAGATGATCTGCAAAATTTTATCAAAATCCAATGTAAGGTGTGGCTTATAGAGCGATAATTGTGTAAATTGGGGGCCCAGTTGTAAGGGGGCTATACCAAAACATGGAACCATTACTTTCAAAGTAGGTGTTTCTCATCTAAATATAACATAGTGTGGGAAATGATTAAGATCTGATGTAAAATGTGTATTCTAGAGCATTAATAGTGTAAATCGGAAGTACATTTGTATGTGGGCTATATCGAAACATGGACCCATGTAACCCACTTCCATGTTAGCTATTTCTTGTCCGAATATAATATGATCCTGAAAAGTGTATCAAGATCCAATAAAAAAATGTGTATTCTAGAGCAGTAATAGGGTAAATTGGGGGATATGTGTATGGAGGCCATGTCTGAATCTGGACCGCTTTCATCCAAATTCAATACCGATGGTCGTTGGTAAATAATTGATCCAATTTTACGGCAGGCAAATACAAATTATACAGTAGTAATAGGATGAATCGGACCGACAATTCAAAGGGGCCTATGACAACACTTGGGGCCTGATCCAAAACATGGGCCTATATATTTCTCATTTACGGTAGGTATTAATAGTTGAAATATATCATGATCCGATGTAAGACGTAGTTTTTAGAGATGGGTTATTGCAAGGTATGGTCACATACTTGACTTTCATATATATATATATATTCTTAGTTGAAATATAATATAATCTGAAAAATTTGAAAAACTTCCGATGTAAAATGTAGGTCGTAGAGAGGTAATAATTGAAATGGGGCCAATTTTTAATGGCGCGACATTAAAAAGTGATCTGAACCGATTTCCTCCAAATTCAATACCGACCGTCCTTGGCCAAAAAAAGTAACTTCTGCCAAATTTCATGATAATCGGACCACACTTGCGACCTGTAGAGTGCGAACAAGCTTAGATGGACAGCAGACGGACGGACGGACAGACAGACATCGTTAAATCGATTCAGCTGGTGATTCTAAACCGATCCCTATGCTTAAAGGTAGGTCTAGCTTGATTTTTTCTTGGCGTTACAAACATTTGGCGGAAAACTAACTTATAATACCCTAGTCCACGAAGTGTTGTAGGGTATAAAAATCTCTTGTGAAAATGAGTCAAATCGGTTCATATTTGTATATAGCTCCTATAAAAAATTTAACTCGCCATTTGACTTTTCTGCTCTACGAAATGCATATTTTAACAGATTTTAATCAGTACAGAACTGGAAACCAACATTTTGAAAGATGGTATCATCGGTTCATATTATAGGACACTTTCCAAAATCCTCATCGCATTTAATTGCAATGGCGTGGAGAGTACAGTCAGCCCGCCCTTCCTTACTTGCTTTTATTTATATTTATACGCCATTTTTAAAGATTCATTATACACTCCACGAGAGTAGTATGTCGTTGTGCATTTGTTTGTAACACCCAAAAGGAAGCAAGATAGACCCGTTGTTAATTATACCGATCGACTTAGAATCACTTTTTGAATCGATTTAACAATGTCCATCTGTCTGTCCATCTATTTTTGTAATCAAAGTTCAGGTCGCAATTGTAGCCAGAACGAAACGAAAGTTTGCAAAACGAAGTTTTTCGGGATAAGGACGAACGCTATTTAATTTGAAGAAAATCGGTTCAGATTTAGATATAACCCGCATACGAATTTCACTCCTGATTTGAATATTTTCAATCTAAATACCACATATTGTAACAGATTTTCTTCAAAAATGGCAAAACATCTTATATTTCCACTAGAAACATCCAGGGTGAAAATGAGTTAGATCGGTTCAGATTTATGTATAGCTCCCATACAAATTTCACCCTCAATTTGAGTTTTTTTTCGGTCTAGAAACCCCAAATTTTATCATATCGTCTATGTTATATTTCAAGTTGAAACACCAATGGTGAAAGTAGGCCAGATCGGTTCAGATTTAGATATAGTCCCCATATGAACTTCACTCCCGATTTGACTCTTTTCACTCTAGATACCAAATATTTTAACAGAATATATTCAAAATTGGCAAAACATTTTATATTTCAACTAGAAACACCTGTGGTGAAAATGTGTTAGATCGGTTCAGATTTATATATAGTTCCCATACAAATTTATCTTCCGGCTAAACTTTTTCCGCCCCAGAAATTACGTATTTTCACTAATTTCTTCAAATTGAGTATAACACGTTATTCTTGAACTGGAAGAACCTATTGTGTAAGTGGGTCACATCATTCAATGTTTGGATATAGCCCCTATACAAATATTATTCTCGATTTGAGAAATAGGGTCAGGTTATATTAGCCCATGATTAGGAAGCATACAAAAATCCTGCCCGTTTTCAATTTTTTTTATCGAATTGTATTTGTTTAGAAAGTGAATTGTATCATATAGTCGGCCCCGCCCGACTTTAGCCTCTCCTTACATGTTTTTCTTTACCCTCATGTATTGACAATGTCGTGTCAATGCACTTGTAAGATTTACATTTTCAATAAAAAACTAAAGACCCACAACCGATATTAAAACACATAGGTTTAGTAATCACAACCAAGATTAGGTACAGGGATTGGTGTGGATTACACTGTGCAACATTTTTGAAGGCATTTCAAAATAACCATATACGGACACCGCTACATGATAAAAGACCAAAAAAAAAGACCCGTGTTTTTTTTCCCCCCAAAGTCATGCACTTTTTTTTTATGGGCCCCCAGAGATTTGAGGCCTCGGTGTAATTTTTGGAAAAAAGTGATCATATTCTCAGGCTCATATCTTGCAAACCGTTGAGATCTTAGGTACATTTTTGTAGTTGATTGTTTAACTGAATTTTCAACGGTTTGCTACCTATGGACCTGAACAGGGGAAAAAAGGTTAAAAAAAATCGAATTTTTTTAAGTTTTTTGCGATTTTGACCTTGAAGATGAAGTTTTTTTGATTTTATATGTTCACAATTTTTGTTCTTTATGACAAGAGCTAGAACTTTGCCTCAGAGAGTAAATCAAAATTCCGATATGAGCCTGAGAATATGATCACTTTTTTCCAAAAATTACACCGAGGCCTCAAATCTCTGGGGGCCCATAAAAAAAAGTGCATGACTTTGGGAAAAAAAAAACACGGGTCTTTTCTTTTTGGTCTTTTATCATGTAGCGGTGTCCGTATATGGTTATTTTTTTCGTGTTGCACTGTGTTATCATATAGTCGACCGACTTTTTCCTTTCCTTTCGAAAATATAAGTAATGTCCAAACATTATTAAAAATCAAATGCCTGCACGTGTCTACCACCAAAACAACCAAACATGTATCACATTGCAACACGCCACAGGTAACGTCAAAATAACATATTGCATCATGTTACCGGGAACTTTGAAACAACATAATTACTGGCGCTATGTCTGAAGGCGGCTGTAGGAATCTTACAGTGTTGTCGGAAATTGACAAATTTCATAAGTTACCTTAATTCGAAATGAACAGTGTAAAATTAGTCTTTTAAGTGGGTTAAACAATAAAGGTTTAAATACCAAAAAATAAACATTTTTATCCTTAAATGGTTTAATATTATTTAACTTACATTTACATATTTTCCCGTAGATGCTAGTGGGAAAATAGGCTGTTGGAAAATATAAGTTTTCTGAATCGGCAATAAAGAAAAACGAAGTTGTTAATTTTTGGCAGGTCAAATATAATGTGCTATGGTAAATTTGACTGAGTTCCGATGTCACATGAAGATTCTAAAGCGGTAAATCTGAGTGGCTTCTGTATGAGAACTGTAGACTGATTTCCTCTGCAGGGAAGATCCGGGAACTATTTCCTGGGAATATTCTTCGGGAGTTCCCGGGAATTTCTTTTCATTTAAATTTCCTATTACAACATATATCAATGTGGAATTTTTATAATTTAGTTTATTCAGAAAAGTTTTAAGGGCAAAGGTCAGAGCTTATTTAATTAAAACAGATTTCAGATGTGGATTAAAAATCACAGTTTGTAGTTTTCATTTTTTGATGTAGCCTCCATATCTTATACTACATTGTGGCTGATGAAGGCTGCTACCGAAAATAAACTTTATATATTTTTCTCTGTGTAATAAATCAGTTCCATTTTTTTTCTTATTTCAGAGAGTGGCCTTCAAAATTTAAAGAAAACGGGTAATTGGTATGATGTAAAAGGTCGGTTGGGACTGAAAGTGGGAGAAATCGGGCCAGGGGGGAAAAATTCCCCTAACAAGGACTGAAAATATCCCATAATATTTAGATTATTTAAATAAATTTTTCGACAATTTCTGCTTTATATGCACTTGAAATTTGTTGCGTATATTCATCTTGTAGCTTGAAAACACCACAATGGACGATGATACGGCAACAGCTACAAACATGAAACATCAGAGGAATGTATATACGCAGTATAACTATTCTAGGTGTAGCCGTTTGGTTGGTACCATTTTTATACCTCTATTCTCATTTTAACCCCTTAAAGTACGAATTTGAAAAAATACTTTTAAATTATGTATCTACTCAATTAGTGGAATGTACACACCGAATTTCATGTTTCTAGCAGTTGTCGTTTGATATGTGCCATTTCACTTTTTGCCCCATTTCAATACTCTAATATTACGGGTTATTATGGGTACTTTTAGTCCTTGTGAGGGAAAATTTTTTCCCTTTGAGCCGATTTCGCCCAGTTACAATCCCAACCGATCTACGGCTATAAGACACATTTATGGAAATTTTCGACGTCACACCTCCTTTCGTTTAGATGCTAGCGTGCTTTCAACAGACGGACGGACATGGCTAGATCGTCTTAGACTTTATAGGGTCTCAGGTCGATATTTCAAGGTGTTACAAACAGAATAACAAAGTTAGTATACCTCCATCCTGGAGGTGGAGGGTACAAAAAAAATAGTTTTTCTGTTAATCCTAATATGGTGATATTGGTACTAAACGAACAATTTGGACAGGCCTTCTGGTTTTAAGAAAGACGAAGAAGTCCTTACAAATGTTAATTTTTCATATTATACTATTAGTCTTTAATATATGCTGTGGAAAAAATTGGAAAATTATATTTTATACAACTAACTATTCTTCTATAATTATCGAATTAAATTAAATCTAGAGTTACCTTACGTACATTTGGCTGGATCGCGGTCCATACATATGGAAAAACAATTTCCAGTCACCCCACGGTAATAAAGTTTGGATTGTTTAATGATTGCGAAATATTTCGCTCCTAGATCAAGTCGTCTTGTCTTAGAGTAACTTCTTGGTCGAATTATTGGACTTTTATAGTTATTTTCTGTTTTTTTTCATAGTGACGACTGGAAAAAAATTTTGTGTTTGGTGGTAGTATTTTACAAAAAATGAATAGATGCAGTTAATACCTTTCGAATGATGCCTAAATCCTGAAAATCGGAAGAAGGTTGAAGACGCAGAGCTCATGTTTGTAAAAAGAGTTTGAAAGTTTTGGCTCTGAAAATCCATCTCATATATTTAATTATTTTACAAACATGGAGTCAGTGACTCTAATTTGGGACTGATATTCATCATTTGGGCATCATTCGAAAGGTATTGAATCCTTCTATTTATTTTTCATAAGACCTATTACAAATACAAAAGATATATAAGTTTTTAGCTGTCACATTGAGAAACCATAAAAAGTTAATATAAACATCCAATAATACGAACAATTAGTTATTCTAAGACAAGAATAAAATAATGTATTTAAAGTCTATTGATACAGAAAAAAATCGAACATAATTATAAACACTTCTGTAAAATTTCGCGGAGGTCAATGGCATTTCGACCATTTTCAAACAAAATTTTACAATATCTGCATTTGTATACACTCCACGAGAGTATTATGTTTTTGTGCATTTATTTGTAACGCCCAGAAGGGAACGAGATAGAACGAGAGTTGTTAATTATACCGATCGTCTTAGAATCACTTTCTGAGTCGATTTAGCAATGTCCGTCTGTCTGTCCGTCCGTCCATCTATTCTTGTAATCACGATACAGGTCGCAATTGTAGACATAACCAAATGAAACTTTGCACAACGAAGTTATTCGGGATAAGGACGAACGCTATTTAATTTGAAGAAAATCGGTTCAGATTTAGATATAGCCCCCATACGAATTTCACTCCCGATTTGACTCTTTTCACTCTAGATACCACATATTACAACAGATTTTCTTTAAAATTGGCAAAACGTCTTATATTGTAACTAGAAACACCTGTGGTAAAAATGTGTTAGATCGGTTCAGATTTATATGTAGCTCCCATACAAATTTTTCTTCCGATTTGACTTTTTCCGCTCTAGAAACCAAATAATGTATCAGATTGTCTTCAGATTTGGCAAAACATCTTATATTTAAACTAGGAACATCTATGGTGAAAATAGGTCAAATCGGTTTAGATTTAGATATAGCCCCCATATAAATGTCGCTCCCGATTTGACATTTTCCTCTGTAGAAACCACATATTGTACTCGATTTTCTATAAATTTGGCACAACATCTTATAATCTAACTAGAAACACCTATGCACAAATTGGGTAAGATCGGTTCAGATTTAGATATAGCCCCATATAACTGTCGTTCCCGATTTGACATTTTCCGCTCTAGGAACCGTATATTGTACTCGATTTTCTTTAAATTTGGCACAACATCTTATAATCTTACTAGAAACGTCTTTGCTGAAATTGGGTAAGATCGGTTCAGATTTAGATATAGCCCCAATATAAATGTCGCTCCCGATTTGACTTTTTCCGCTTTATATGCCACATATTCTAATTGATTTTCTTTAAATTTGGCACAACATCTTATAATCTAACTAGAAACACCTGTGGCTAAAGCGGGCTAGATCGGATCAGATTTAGATATAGGCCCCATACAAATGTCGCTCCCGATTTGAATTTTGCGCTCTAGAAACCATATATTGTACCCGATTTTCTTTAAATTTGGGACAACATCTTATAATCCAACTAGAAACACTATGCAGAAATTGGGTAAGATCGGTTCAGATTTAGATATATCCCCCATACAAATGTCGCTCCCGATTTGACTTTTGCCGCTTTAAAAGCCACATATTGTGTTCGATTTTCTTTAAATTTCGCACAACATCTTATAATCTAATTAAAAAACTATGGTGAAAGTGGGTAAGATCGGTTCAGATTTAAATATAGCCCAAATACAAATTATGCCATCAAAAGTTTAGCCGATTTTGGCCAAACTATACATTTTATATTTCACCTATTTCTTTCCAGGTTTCAATATATCATCATACAAATGTCCTTTCCGATATAAAATTTTTGGTCAAACACATACATTTACAGGATACAAAAAACCTTCCCGTTTTCACTTTTTCACCGAATTGAATTGTATTCGGATTGAAAGTGGAGTGTACCATAGAGTCGGCCCCGCCCGGCTTTAGCCTTTCCTTACTTGTTAACTTTAATACAATTTTAAATCAGAAATTTTCATAATTTGTTTGTTGTAATTTTCAGTTTGATGCAACCCATTCTATCGGCATATTAATGTGTACCTTTTAACCTTTCTTCTCATATATATGCTTTAGCGGATACGTCCGGAAAAACAAAGGTACATGAACAACTCGTAAACATACACGAAAAACACAACACACAGTGCATTGCTTTTTGCAATAACATTATTATAAACTTTTTGATTTTTGATTAATTCACATATATGTGTTGGTAATTTCTTATCTACAAAAATTTAGTAGCTTGTACCTTTTTGTTTTACAACAGATGTGTTAGGTTGAAATATTAAAAAAGAAACAAGAGAAAAAGTAGTAACATGGTTTGAAAAAACGCGTTGCCACTTGGTTCCAAATTTTTATATTTTTTTCATTTGAAAGTGTTGGCAACAATCTGCCATTATTACTTTGTGAAAATACGTTATTTTAAAATGGTCTTTTTGCCTCTCAAATTGGTGTTTGGCCCCATCGTGCATTGATAAGCTAGCGCGCTTTAAACACGCAGACGGGAGGATGGACTTTACTAGATGGTCTTAGGTTTTTGCAAAAACTCCGCATATATTTACCATATAAAGTAAACTATAAAATTTAAAATGCATTTTAAATGCTTGGACTGTGCTCATTTGTTTTCTAAAGAAAGTTATTTGGATTCGGATACTTTAGAAATATTTATATTGTTTTATGCTATTTTAATGAAGTACAATTGAATCAATACACAAATGTATGGATACAAATGTATTTATACAATGATTTTTGGTCCCAGAAATTGAACTTGTGCACAAAAACCTGTACAGACAATGATGAGCTTCTGGTAGAAGTTGAACGTGGGAACGAACACCACGCTTACCCTTCGACTGCCAAATCGATAATTTAGTTTTAAGAATTTGAATCATTAACCCGGGCTGCGATTTTTCGCCGGTCACTGTACTTATATATACGTATGTATAAAATTGTTTCTGCTACTGTTTTTGTTTTATTTACTTCGCTTTTAACTCAAAGTAAGCAAAGGAAACCGTACACATATAACGGTATAAACACTTTATAACAAAGGTGTCGAAACTTTTTGCTTAGAACTTCGGAATGTAGCAAAAAGGACTGTAATTTATTGAGGCTGTAGTGTCGTTGTCCTTTCATGCGGAAAAATTATCGGATTATAAATGTAATTTCTGAGCAGGAGAAGTTTTTCCAGGCAGCGACAAAAATATTGATGTTTTAAATGAAGAAGCCACCTTAAAGCTTGCCCTTCGTCCAAAGTCAATGTGTGGTGTGTAGGGTTAACAACAGCGTATTTTTAGAAATCTTCACAGATGAAAATCTGGCTTACTCAAAGTTTAACTCTTACTATGCAATATATACATTATAGGGGTAGATTTTTGCAGTCGGCTACTACAATTATAAAAATTGGTCCAATCAAGCGACAATAACTAGAAGCGATGATTTTTGTGGGGCTCCAGGGTTGCCCATATTCGACGGACCCATGTTTTTTTTAAAAAAATCAAAGAAAAAAATAAAAATTTGGCGGTTGGCAATCTTAATCATTTAATTTGTTCCAAGTAGATTTGTTTACATCAATTTTTGAATATGATATCTCTCAAATGGCCGCCTCTGGCGTTGATGGCGTATTGTGCCCTTTTTGCAGCATTTTCCATCGTTTTCGCCAACATTTCGGCCGGAATAGCGGCTATTTCTTCACGAATGTTGTTCTTGAGCTCTTCTACGGTCCTTGGCTTGTTAACGTAAACCTTTGACTTCAAATATCCCCACAAGAAGAAGTCAGGCGGCGTCAAATCGGGCGAACGCGGTGGCCAGTCCAAATCACCACTTTTCGACATCAAACGGCCCGGAAACAAATTCTTCAGAAAATCGATTGTTATGCGACTTGTGTGCGATGGAGCGCCGTCTTGTTGAAACCAGAACTGCCTCATACGCTTTCGACGAATAATTGGCATCACAAAATTGGTCATCATGTCGCGATAACGCTCCTGGTTGATGGTAACAGCATGGCCATTTTCATTTTGGAAGAAAAACGGCCCAATGACCGTTTTCGCACTAACGCCGCACCAAACTGTGACTTTTTCGCCATGAAGAGGCACTTCTTGAATCTCCTGAGGATTTTCAGTGGCGTAAATACGGCAATTTTTCTTATTTACGGTCCCATTCAATGTGAAATGGGCTTCATCGGACATAATAATTTTGTTCCAAAATTGCTCGTCATCTTCGGCCATTTCGATGACTCTTTGGGCCCATTCCAATCGACGAGGCTTGTCCACAGGCAACAATCTTTGCGTCAATTGAATTTTGTACGGGAACAAATGCAAATCAACGCGAATTATACGTTGTAAAGTGGACCGAGCCATGCCCAACTGCTGAGAACGGCGTTTTTGGGATGTTCTTGGGGACCTCTCAACACTGGCTCGTACGGCAGCGATATTCTCGGCCGATCGCCTTGGTCGACTTTTATTTGGCCTCTTCGGATTAGAAAGAGCCTCACCAGTCGAACATTTTTCGTATAAACGCTTAATGGTGTTCTTAGAAGGCGCACTTCTCACATTTTTTAATATTTTAAAAGCACGTTGAGTTTTCACAATTGACTTGTTCTGTTGAATGTAAATTTCAACTATTTCAGAGCGCTCGCGTGGCGTGTATTGTTGCATCGTAAAAATCTGCTTGGACTGACGCTTCAAACGCGGTATGTCATTAAGCGATCTGACATCTCTGTCAAAAGTTATGGCGTTGCCAGATGGGTCCGTCTAATATGGGCAACCCTGTACATTCCTTCATTAATTTATCAAGCCAAATAAATATTTCATTAGCTTGAACTGTTTTCTTTCTCTCTCCCGATTTAACTTGCTATCGCTCCATTACAGATATTACAACCAATTTTGTTCGAATTATGCACATACCAGGGAACATCAGGATTAAAGGTGGATCAAGTGGACCCGCTCTGACTTATTCCACTCCATAACCCACATATTTTTACGAATTTTGGTCATATTTGGTACAACATATTATATTATGCGTAGAAGCATCTCAACTGAAGGTGGGTCACATCGGTCCATGTTTTGATGATAAAATCTCAATAATGCATTGACAAACACCATATTTCCAAAAATTCCCGGGAAATATAACAATAGTCACCGCTATTCGGGGAAATGAAAAAGACATGGGAAAAACTCGATGAGTTTGGCAAATACATTGATCTGGGTCACAAATAACAAGTAAAAACGGCGTTAAGTTCGGCCAGGCCGAACTTTATATACCCTCCACCATGGATTGCATTCCACAGAGGTTGTTGGTTTTCGTAGAAGTGCAGTAATATTACAGGAAAATATAATTTTTTTAAACCAAAACCAAAACAAATACAAATATTGAAAAATTAATTTTATAAATAAATATAATATTTTAATTATATCAAACCACGCTTATAAGGCAAGGCTACCAATACGTCAATTCAAAAAATTATTATTCTTCTATTTATATTTTCAAAAATATTTTCAAAGCGATAAGTATTGGTAGATAGTGGGTGCTACAGTTGGTTGTATTTCCATTCTATTTGAATTTCAAAAGTACAAATTTTGAAAATCCATTATCAGACGTACATAGTGCAAAATAACCTAACTTCATGATTCAACCAATTTTTGTCGTAAAAGAAAAAGTAAGAATTTGGAAAAAAACTTTTTATTTTGCCAGTCTAAGCAGTCAGAGGAATGTATACACCAAATTCCATGATTCCATTTGGTTGGTACCATTTTTACCCCCTTGACGTTTCTACGCAATTAGAATTTTATCATTATAGCTGTAGTCGTTTAGTTGGTACTATTTTTATCCCTCTGTACCATTGTATCCCTTGAAAGTACTAATTTCGAAAAATCCGTTTATTTTCCGTGTCTACACAGTCAGAGGAATTTATACTCCGAATTTCATGACTCTAGCTGCGGTCATTTGATTGGTACTATTTTTATCCCCTTTTTTCATTTTAACCCCAAAAAGTACGAATTTTGAAAAATCCGTGTATTTTACTTATCTATGCTATCAGAGGAATGTGTACACCGAATTTCATTATTCTAGGTACAGCCGTTTGGTTGGTACCATTTTTATCCCTCTATTCCTATTTTACCCCTTAAAAGTACGAATTTGGAAAAAATACTTTTATATTATGTATCTACTCAATTATAGGAATGTACACACCGAATTTTGTGTTTCTAGCTGTTGTCATTTAATATGTACCATTTTTATCCCTTTTTTGCCCCATTTCACCCCCTACAAATAAGTGCACGTTTTTGCTAAAAGGGGAATGCGCATACCAAATATCAAGCAAATATAAACAAAAATATTCAAAAAACATGCTTAAATACGCTAAAATATTAGGGATTATTATGGGTATTTTTAGTCCTTGTGAGGGAAAAATTTTTCCCTTTAGGCCGATTTCGTCCCATTTCAATCCCAACCGATCTACGACCATAAGACGCATTTATGGAAAATTTGAACGTTCTAGCTCCTTTCATTTAGATGCTAGCGTGCTTTCAACAGACGGACAGACGGACATGGCTAGATCGTCTTAGAATTTTATGACGATCAAGAATATATATACTTTATAGGGTCGCAGGTCGATATTTCAAGGTGTTACAAACGGAATGACAACGTTAGTATACCCCCATCCTGGAGGTGGAGGGTATAAAAATAGTCGATGGTCATGTGTTCCTTACAGTAACTATAGGCCATACAAATAATTATTTTCGTACCCGTATGTCTGTCCATATTTGTTTGATTAAAAATGTCAAAATTCGTTGCAGCATTATGTAATTATATTCCGATTACGATACTTTTGGGGGGGCATATTCACTCTGTCACTCCTTTTGTAACACCCTGAAATATTCAACGGAGTCCCCATATAGTATATATATTCTGTATCCTGGCAAAATTCTAAGACGATTTAGCCATGTCCGTCTGTCTGTTGAAAGCTCGCTAGTTTCCGAACGAAATGAGCTAGAATGTTGAAATTATCCGTAAATGTATCTTATGGTTGCAGATCGGTTGGGATTGAAAGTGGGCGAAATCGGATGGGATGGAAAGTGGACGAAATCGGCCCAGAAGGAAAAATGTTTCCCTAACAAGGACAGAAAATACCCCTAATATTTAGACTATTAAAGCAATTTTTTTGAAAAATTTCAATTTTAATACACTTGAAATTTGTTTCGTACCTTCCTCTAGTAACGTGTAATCACCACAAAGTACAAAACAAATTAGAGGGTGAAATGGGACAAAAGGGATAGAAAGTGGTACCAAAGATACGACAACAGCTAGAAACATGAAATTCGGTGTGTACGTCCCTATAGTTACGTAGACACGTAAAATAGACAGATTTGTCGAAATTTGTACTTGTAAGGGATGCAATTGGAAAAGAGGGATTAAAATGGTACCAGCCAAATTGCTAAAGATAAAATCATGAAATTCGGTGTATGCTTTTATCTGACTGTGTAGACGCGAAACATAAAGGATACAAATGGTACCAATCAAACGGTTGCAGTTAGAATAGTGAAATTCTGTGTATACATTGCTGTGACTGCGTAAACACGAAAAATAAGGATATCTTTCGATATTCGTACCTTTAGGATCAAAACGGGATGAAATTGGTACCGCACAAACGGCTGGAGCTAGAATCATGAAATTCAGTTGTTATACTCATCTGTCTTCGTAGACTTGCACATTATTTATATACCTCCAAAATCGTACTTTTAGGGTCAACATTTTACGCGAAACATAACGAATCTTTAAAATGTGTACTTTTCTTATAAAAATGATACTCTGTTTGATGCTGAATCAAGAAATTGCAAATGAGAGAATTCTGCCCTGAGGGAAAATGTTTCTCTCTAATGACGACTGACAATACACCTAATATTTAGAGTACTTTTTTGAAGATTGCTCCCTCATGTTCACTTTCTGATTACAATTGCAGTATTATATTTATTTATTTATTATAAATTACAATACAAAGTAAATTTATATTCTAATTTTGGGTCCAGGGCTTGAGCCGGGGTGACTAAGACCATTGTAGCTAGTTAATGCAGCGACAAACCAAAGCCTCTGGTGGGAATTGAACCCACAACCACCACGCTGATAGCCGAGCATGCTACCAACTCGACTACCGGGGCGCTCATTATTATATATATATTAGTAGACTATTAATATTATAATAATGAAGCAATGAAATTTACTTAAAACAGAGCGCATAGGTATGAAATAGTAAACAAATATAGTAATGCACATTAAACATATCACAATTTACAAAATATTTCACTATTATTTCACTTCATTGTAAAGCAAACAGTCTATAATCTACCGGTAATAGTATTGAATGCACTCCGTGGTGGATGGTCTGTAAGATTCGGCCCGGCCGAACTTAACGCGTTTTTTGCTTGTTATAACTAAGTTGGTTATATAGCATTTTCAGATTACATAAAACTATTTTCACATTAATTTAAACCTTTTGCAAATGAAATGAAATATTAAAAAATAAGATCTGAAAGAAATTTTATATATGCATACTGTCCAGAACTTCTTCCCGCAGAGTTTCTACGAGTATCGACAACCATCATTCAGTTTATGTTTAGAAGGTGTCGAAGAATGCTGACTAGGGCCTAGCCAGCATTTTATTTTAAATATAATATTTTCTGAATATAAATTATAGGTAACTAAAAATTTTAAGTTTGATCACTTAACTGTCGTACAGGGCTTATCGTCATGCGGATCTCTTAGCTACAAGTTCAAACATTTTGGAAGTGATTTTCATCATTGTTCGTCCTCACTCTCGACTACGTCTGGTGGAATTATAATCTCTTCTTTCAGATTTGCTTATTTGTTTTTCTCGCCATCATACATTGTCCTTGGTTATATACACGGATATTAGGGTAGGTATTTTTTACACTTGTTCAACATATGCAATTGGCTAGAGCAAAGTTTTAAAAGCAATAGAAAACCATGACAAAAAATGGCTTGGTTCTTTTTCTAGGAAATTATTTTGTAGTTTTGAAATTTTTCGCAATTTGAAGATATAACAAAGTATTAATTTTTCATATCGAAATACTGGTACTGATTTTACATTTAGACTTAATAATTAAAAAATAACTTTATAGGCCCAACCCTAGGACAGATTGCTTAGTAAAATCTGTCATTCCGCCTGGTTGGATGATATTAATATGTAATTACCCGTATGGTTGAAATTTTGATGCTTTACATTTGTAACTACGGAATGGGCCATTTTAAATTTTAATCGGCTATAAAAAAGCTATGGTTATTTTTTTAAATTTCTGGTTTTATTGGAATGAATAAACTTTGTCATTCAATAATGGAATACAATATCATTCATATGACTACCAAGATTTACATTTTTGATTTGCCCGGCTCGAATCACTTCAATGGCAACTTCGATTTCATATTTCAACGCTTCAATTGTCTCTGGATGGTTTGCGTAACATTTATTGTTATGGCTACCACAGAAAATAGTACAAAGTGGATGATATGGACGACTTTTTGTTTAACATAGCCATCGCAACCATCGATATTTTAAGCACTATTTTTGAAAATTTTTGGAAACAAAAAGAAAAATGAAACAATGATGCCGCCAGCCCAAAATATACACCAAACAGTGGCTTGTTGTGGATGCATTGGCTTCTCAATAGTCACGTGTGGGTTCTGTGAACTCCATATGCGGCGACTTTGCTTATTGATGTAGTCACCGAGATGGAAATAAGCTTAATCTGGATTTTTTTAATTTCATACAGTTTGCGTAAAAACTCACTATTTTTGAAGTAAATTTATATTTTCCTGTAATACTACTGCACTGCTACGAAAATCGACACCCTCTGTGGAATGCAATCCATGGTGGAGGGTATATAAAATTCGGGTCGGACGAACTTAACGCCATTTTTACTTGTTAAGTTGACCAATGTTTTTACTTTCAATTGCAAAAAAACAATTCATGAGATTTCGAAACAACTGAAATTTAAAGAAATAGCTGAGCCAAAAAACACCCCCCAAAATATATCTTGCCCTAATGTACATGCTTAGTCCAATGTAGAAGCAAGTACCTACATATACATATGTATGTATTATGTCGGTATGTATATCTCCATAATTTATTTTCACTTCATAACATTACTGTCGCCACCGGCATCAGGTTAAGCACCTTTTTAAACTGTCAAGTGTTTGCTTTAAGGTGTTTTCTCCATTTTTGTTTCCCTATTGCTGACGCAGATGTCACCGCTGTAGCATGTGGTTGTTTTTGTTGTCTCTGTGTTGGGTTCTTTCCATTTGTTGTATGAAATAGAATTCCGTGTTGTTGTGAATGGAATAGTGCTGACGATGATGACGATGCTGCGAAGTGATGCGGCTGGGGGTTGCTTTAGTCCTGATATGGCTTTCCTTTAGGTTGATTTTCGCTTTGACGTTTTCGTGTTTTGCATTGTGTTGTGGGATTTTTTGATCTCATCATCATTAACAGAGTTCTTTTGTCTTGTGCTGTGTTGTGCTGTGCTGTGGATGTGGCATAAAGAGGATACTTCGGTCTTGGCACTCGGCTTTGCTTGAGGTTTGTAATATTTGTATGGTCGGGGATTTCTTTTAGTCTAGGGAAATGGCGAAGCGGTTGTTCAACTCCATGGAAATGTATTACACACGATTTTAAAACAGTGTCGATGTCTTTGCAACTGACACTGATAATTGTACTTGCTTTGATATATAGGTGACACATATTTCAGTCGTGATGAGTAATTAAAGTTGTTAAATAAACAAATTGTAATAGTTGTACAAGCAGTAACGCAGATATATAAAAGTTTTCCCGGGCACAGCAACATCTTTATCGATAAGTTTAATAAACAAATTCACCGAGGATAATTAAAAATATCGTAAGTTTTGTGTTTTTTTTGTCAAATCAGGACAATGATTGTCTAAAACCAACAACCAGAAAAATAACTTATCATATTCGGTTTCGGATTATTATATTTGCTTGATATTTGGTGTGCACATTCCCCTCATAGCGAAAACGTAAACAATAAAGTGATTATTATTGGTAGGGGGTGAAATGGGGCAGAAAGGGATAAAAATGGTACCTTTCAAACGACAGCAGCTACAAACACGGAAATCGGTGAGTAAATTCCTTTAATTGAGTGGATGCATAATGTAAAAGTATTTTTCCAAATTCGTACTTTTAAGGGTAAACTTGAAATAGAGGTATAAAAATGGAACCAAATGAATGCTTGGACCTAGAATATTGAAATTCGGTATATACAATCCTATGATTGTGTAGACACGTAAACTAAATGGATTTTTCGAAATTCGCACTTTTAGGGGGTAAAATGAAAAAAGAGATCAAAATTGTACCAACCAAATGGCAAAAGCTAGAATTATGAAATTCGGAGTATACATTCCTCTGACAGCGTATACAAGGTTTTTCCAAATTCGTACTTTCACGGGATACAATGGGCACTGTGTACACTAGAGCGTACCAGGTTACAAGTAAAAAAAAAAAAGTTCGCCGTACACCTTCGAATATGAAGTATTATTGAAAGGTAGTTTCAAAAAAATTTTTTTTATTTTTTTATGCCGAACGTAGGGGTCGCGCTTTTACATTTTTCTATATAACTTCTGCATTTATAAACGGATTTTAAAGTGTGATACATCGATGTTTTTGTCCGATTTTTTTGTCTTTGAAGTCATTGAGCTCAAACATGATTCATGATTTTATGCGAGCTTTAATTTTCGATTATTAGAGTGGTACATTAGGGTAGTAGCAACTGAGAAATGATGGGTAAGTACCAGAAGGGGGTGCTTGAGCTCAATGACTTCAAAGACAAAAAAATCGGCCTCGTCGAGACAAAAACATCGATGTATCACACTTTAAAATCCGTTTATAAATACAAGTTATATAGAAAAATGTAAAAGCGCGACCCCTACGTTCGGCATAAAAAAATAAAAATTTTTTTTTTGAAACTACCTTTCAATAATACTTCATATTCGAAGGTGTACGGCGAACTTTTTTTTTGAGGTACGCCCTAGTGTACACCCCTGGTGAAAGTAGGTCAGATCGGTTCAGATTTACACAAATTTCACTCCCGATTTCACTTTTTCCGCCCTATAAACCACATATTTTAACAGATCTTCTTCAAAATATCTTACATTTCAACTAGAAACAACCATGGTGAAAATGGGTCAGATCGGTTCAGATTTACTTATAGCTCCCATACAAATTTCGCTCCCGGCATGACCTTTTCGCCAGAATCCACGTATTTTCCCCGAATTTCTTCAAATTGAGCATTACACGTTATACTTGAACTGGAAGGACCTATTGTGTAAGTGGGTCACTTCATTCCATGTTTGGATAAAAATATTCTTCTCGATTTGACAAATTTGGTCAGGTCATATGAGCCTATGGTTAGGAAACTTACAATTGTATTCGGATAGAAATTGGAGTGTATTCCGACTCCACCGCCCGACTTTAGCCTTTCCTTACTTGTTATTATATAGGTAGGAATGTCGAAAATCCATTATCCGTCGCTTTCACTGTGAAATTACACACCTAATTTCATGATTTGATGGCCTAAAAGTACTAATTTGGAAAAATTCTCTTGTGGTGGACAGCGAGTTTCGTGATTCTAGCTACAATCGCTTGATTGGTACCAATTTAATCACATTCTGATCCTAAATGTACGAATATAAGAATATATCTTTATTTTTCTTGTCTACGCAGTCAGAGCAATGTATACAACGAATTTCACTATTCTGATTGCATAGGTTGATACCATTTTTATCCCCTTTCGTGATGTTTTCCCCAAAAAGTAAAAAAAATCGGCTCACATCACCTTCAACCACGCCGCCGATTTCATCGACTCATATCGACTTCAAACACTCCGCCGATATTTTACGGAGTTCTAAGTCCATCAAATCTTACTAGCAAAATATACAATCCGCTTAAAATTACAAAAGCAAATGTAACTGTCGGCTTAGACGATCTATAATATAGTATGACGTCAAAATATAGTATGACGTCTATAGAAAGCTGAATGATTGTATTTTGATTTGAAAGTATCATTTATATAAGTCAATTCCAGTATACGTGACCACGTGTTCCTATAAAAACAATAAACAGCAGCTACTCCATTGTGCTTCTTTAGTGTGTCAAAGTAGGTAGAGCTTTACCATTCTTTGGAAGGATTATGAGATTCAAGATGTCTGGTCAAATATGCCTCACACAAAAAGCTGTAATTGCAAAAATATTTATTAAATTCATCCATATTATAAATTTTGAAAATGGATTCCCACTCCCAACAAAATAATTGTATGAGATAATAATATGAAATTATGGAAACATTGGCTAATATTGACGAATATTGAATTGCTTGCCAAAAATAAAAGAAAAGGTATTAAAAACCAATACAAATTGTTCCTTTTCTTTTCCCGAAATTGTCAAATAAATAGGGGTGATCGAATGATAGAACGAGCCGGCAAGCCGCCGACCCACCGCCGATAATTATGGGTCGGTTTGTAACTCTGCTTAAATGTACGAATTTCGAAAAATCCCCATGTTTTTTGTGTCTACGCAAGTATACACCGAAATTCATGTTTCCAGCTGTTGTCGTCTCATCGACACCATTTGTATCCCCTTTTGTCCCATTTCACACGCTAAATCTTTTATTTACTTGCTGGTTCTTTTATGGTTATACAAGAAGAATACATGCAACAAATTTACGCTCATTTAAAGTAGACATTTGCAAATAAATTGCTTAAATAATGTAATTATTGAGGGGTATTTTCAGTCCTTCTTAGGGAAAATTGTACTCCAACCGATCTACAAGCAACATTTACGGAAAGTTTGAACCTCCTTCGGAAGCTAGCGTGTTTTCAGCAGACAGACGGACATGACTAAATCGTCTGTCTCCGATGTATATCGATGAATGTGTTACAAACAGAATGACAAAATGAATATACAGGGTGATTTTTTAAGAGCTTGATAACTTTTTTTTTTAAAAAAACGCATAAAATTTGCAAAATCTCATCGGTTCTTTATTTGAAACGTTAGATTGGTCCATGACATTTACTTTTTGAAGATAATTTCATTTAAATGTTGACCGCGGCTGCGTCTTAGGTGGTCCATCCGCTTAGTCCAATTTTGGCATTTCCACGTTTTTGAGTAACAGAGACCCAATTGGTGCGAACGGCGACGAATCGAAAATTGGTGGTCATCATTAACAATGGCCGATACAGCTGCGATATTTTCACGCACGCTCACGTGAGTAAAATAATTTTTGCTCATGATCACGCGTGAATCACGCAAGTAAATCACGCAAACAATTTCCACAATTCTAAATCCAAATGAGTAAACGCGAAATTTTAAAGAGAGATTGGTCCATGACATTTACTTTTTGAAGATAATTTCATTTAAATGTTGACCGCGGCTGCGTCTTAGGTGGTCCATCCGCTTAGTCCAATTTTGGCATTTCCACGTTTTTGAGTAACAGAGACCCAATTGGTGCGAACGGCGACGAATCGAAAATTGGTGGTCATCATTAACAATGGCCGATACAGCTGCGATATTTTCTTCAGTTCGCACTCTACGTAAGCGTGTTGGTGGTTTAATGTCCAACAATGTAAATTTGGTGCGAAATTTAGTCACAATAGCCCGAATAGCCGCTTCAGTGGGTCGATTAAACTGACCATAAAATGGAAGCGCGCAATGAACTTTCTTAACAGAGCACGCATTTTGATAATAAAATTCAATAATTTGCAAGCGTTGTTCGTTTGTAAGACGATTCATGATGAAATGTCAAAGCATACTGAGCATCTTTCTCTTTGACACCATGTCTGAAATCCCACGTGATCTGTCAAATATTAATGCATGAAAATCCTAACCTCAAAAAAATCACTCTTTACATCCATAAGAACCATCTTCATAAGCAAGTGAAGTTGAAATAGAAGCCATGACGTCACCTTAATTTGACGAAATTACATTTTTCTTCAAATATCGCTCATACACGTTTTTTTTTTTGAAGAAGGTAACATCATTCGCTATCACGTAGTAAGTGAGCCAAAAAATACTTATCCGATTGTACAATGTACATATATTGCAATATCGTTACCGGGACATATCCAAACTACAATTGTCTCGTCTCATCATTGTGGTTGGGTGGTGGCATCCCAACAGCAACTTCATTGATTTTCTGGGAGATGCTGTCAGCTGGATCTTCGGCCGCTAATAAATTTCCTCATTTAATTGTGCAAAAATAAATACGGTTTGCCTTAATTCAAAACTTATCTCATTATAGCCTATCCAGGCGGCAACTTGGAGTTCCGCTAATTCAATTTGCCAGTATTATTATTACCATCAGTCAAGTACTTTCAATTAAAATGTCATATTTAATTGAAACGGTTTTCCGTTCAGATGTTGCTGTTCCTTTTTGCTGCTGCCCCACTTTCTTCGCTATCACACTCGCATTCGCTCATTTTTTAATTAACAACAAATTATGTTTGCATTACTAACACTTGCCGTACAACAAAATGTACAAATAATTAATAGCAGATGTTGCAACATTCTTTTTATTTACTTTGTTGCTGGCATTAGTGTGCTTCCTTTTTCTGCGCGCTCTCTCTCTCCGTCTCTCACTCTCTGTGTGTGTTTTCCAACACCCTGCACGCGTTTGTGCGAAAGCGAACAACTATCCAACCAGCCAGTCAGCCCTCTGAAACAGCACAACTTCGGCAGGAAAATGAAAAATTCCCAACTTTTTGTGGGCGAAAGTGGAACTCGTTAAAAAAAGTGAAGTGAATGCGAGCGAGATTTGCAATGAAGTGAACTGCTGCATGTGATAAACGCACAAAAAGATGTGCACCAACTACAGAAATCGATTTTTAATTTGAACTAGATTCATCATAGTCGCTGATTTGTGCATCACAGGTCCTTGTGATCGAGAGATGTACATCTGCTTCAGTTAAGAGGTAGGGTTTATGATTCTGGTATAGAAAATTCCCAATTTCTCTTCATTTGTAAATATGTCAGTTGTGAGATAAAGTTTTGTATAGGACGACTGTTGTTCATAAATATTGAAAGTTCACAACTCAAATTAAAAAATATTTACAGCTTTTAAATAAGCTATAGTATACCAAAAGTCTCACCAGAATTGTAGTTAAAAATTTAATTTTTCTTGTTTGTAAAAACCCGAACTTTTCAAATAGATAAGTCTGCCGAAGGAATGAGAACAACAACTCACTTTCTGAATACACTATTCAACTAAATAGAGGGAGAGGGAAAAATTGTATATTCTGGATCGATTTCGCTTACTTTTAATCCCAACCAAACTACAACGAATATGGCTAGGTCGTCTTAGAATTTTATAGCGATCAAGAATATTTACTCATTATAGGGTCTCATGACGATGTTTCAAGGTGTTACAAACGGAATGACAAAGTTAGTATACCCCATCCTGTAGTGGAGGGTATAAAAATATTTTTTTTTGCGTTTTTCTCAAAACTTTCTCCCTACAACTTGAAATGAGTAAACTATATATAACCTAATTCCAGTCAGAATTTTTGAATCACGCACGAAGGTTTTTTCGTCGCTCACGTTCACGCACGCTCACGTGAGTAAAATAATTTTTGCTCATGATCACGCGTGAATCACGCAAGTAAATCACGCAAACAATTTCCACAATTCTAAATCCAAATGAGTAAACGCGAAATTTTAAAGAGAGATATATACAAATCTGAACCGATCTGACCTATTTTCACCATACGTGTTCCTAGTTTATATATAAGATGTTTTGCCAAATCTGTAGACAATCTGATACATTATGTGGTATCGGAAAAAGTCAGCGAAATTTGTATGGGAGCTACATATAAATCTGAACCGATCTACCACATTTTAGTCGCAGGTGTTTCTAGTTAAAATATAAGATATTTTGCAAATTTTGAAGAAAATCTGTTGTAATATGTGGTATCTAGAGTGAAAAGAGTCAAATCGGGAGTGAAATTCGTATGGGGGCTATATCAAAATCTGAACCGATTTTCTTCAAATTAAATAGCGTGCGACTTATCCCGAAAAACTTCGTCGTGCAAAGTTTCATTTTTAAATTTTATAATATTTTAAAACACGCTTATAAGGGAAGGCAACAAATATGTTTATGTTTAACACAAGATAACACTTCAAGTCAATTCAAAAAGTAAATATAAGGCAGCAATCTTCAAAAAACCTAAAATATCATAAATTTTGGGGGATAGTGGGGGCATTTTCAGATCGTCTTAGAATTTTATGCCGGTCAAGAATAAGTATACTTTATAGGGTCTATTGTGTCCATAATTCAATTTATTTATTTTTTATGAAAACTTTTTCATTAGTTAATCAATACATTTCGAATGATCCCTAAATGATAAACATCGGAAGGAAATGAAATATGGTTTAAAGTGAAAAGAAAAATTACTAAGCAAAGCAGATGCACACTAAATTTATTTACAATAGATAAAATCTAACAAGTTTTGTTGAGTCAATAGCCTTTACTTGAAATATGAATTAGAATTTAAGGCAGTCAAAATTTTAATGGATTAGTTTCTATAGTAAAATATATTAAGAGCTTTAGTCTTGAAATAATGGCCACAAAAATACAAATTGTGCTTTGCAGCAGGGATATATAGTTGGAACAAAAAGTCGATTTTTACAATTTTGCAAAGTCGACTAACAGAACGTTAGTATATAATTGCCGTTTTCTTGACTTAAGTCGTCTTTTGACAAATGGATATTTCTTTTTTGTAACATTCAAATCAAAATTTACACATCTTTCAAATCCCGGCCAATTGTATATTGTGTATGCAGGTTACAAATATTCGACTTTTGGCAATGGTAAAGTCGATTTCGACTTTTCGACCTTTTCCTACCAAAAGTCGATTAATCGATTAGTCGAAAGTTGATTTATAGATCTAGTTTGCAGTAGCAAAGGCTCCAGGAACACCGCACTATGGTTTTTTTCGTTTTTTTTTTTTGCATAAAGTCAAAATTTTTTTTTTAAATATTTTAAAATTTTGTTTATTTTTTATTTTTATACACCCTAGTTAGATAGACAAATATTTAACTTTAACATATGGGGCAATACTATTCTGTTTGCGCGCTGCCAAGGTCAGCTGATTACACTAGTCAACAGTCAAAATGTACTCGGGATGCGATAATTTTTTCTGTGTAGATAACCTTGACATGAGCTCGAAAAACGCAATAAAAAATTTTTTTTTCGTTTGGTTTTTTTTTTATTTTTTTTTTTTAAATTTAAAAAATTTTTTTTTGGTTAATTTGTTTCGTCCGGCATAACTCGGGAACCACTAGCCCGATTTAATTGAATTAAATTTTAAAAAAATTTAAAATTACAATTCCCTTAATCTGTTCATATATTGTTTTCCTATACAAGCAACAGTTTCCAAGTTAAAAATGAATATATAAAGGAAAAAACTTATTTTTTGCCTAAAGATTTAAATTTTTTTTTAAAAAATCCATAAAAAATCCAAATTGAAAAAAATGTCAAATCTTATTACTTTTACGTAAAGTCACATAACCTATGAGCAAAATGAGACAAAGATCATGAAAATCGATGCACGCGTTTCGCTTTTATTCGCAATTGAGTAAAGGTATGAATTTCAAAAATTTGCTCGACATATGCACAACTTTGTCTATGGTAAGGTTTTTTCTTTTTTATTACAAAAAAATTAAAATTTGTTGGGTGACAAAAATATATGACTTTAAATTAAAAAACAATTCGATATATGTACAAGAAATTATCCTAAGGATATCAACATTAATTAATTATAAAAAAGTTTTAAAAAAAAATATCTAAACACAAAAATAAAAACCTTCAAATTAAAAATAATTATGTGCTTTTGTCTTTCTTTTATATTGTTGTGGGTCTGTTTCTCTTATCAGGAACCAGATATAGTCCCCCATCATAGCTTCGTTCCAAAATCCTTGGTATCGGTGCTCAATTTCTTTCATTTGCTGATGAAAACGCTCACCATGCTCGTCACTCACATCGCCCAGGTTGTCCGGAAAGAAGTCCAAGTGCGAGTGTAGAAAATGTATCTTAAGCGACATATTTGCTCTAATTTTTTTTATAATTTTGGAGTAGTTGTTCGACGATCTCTCTGTAATTTGAGCTTTTGTTGTTTCCAAGAAATCCGGAAACAATTTGCCGAAATGAGTTCCAAGCTGCAGCTTCATTTGGTGATAAAATGTGCTCAAACTGTTGGTCTTGCAACAACTTTTTAATTTGCGGACCGTCGAAAATGCCTTCCTTAATCTTTGCCGATGAAAGGTGAGGAAAAATGGTTTTTAAATAGGCGAACGCTTCGCCATCTTTGTTGATAGCTTTCACGAAGTTTTTTATGAGTCCAAGCTTTATGTGAAGAGGTGGGAGAAAAACATTTTCCTTTTTTATGAGTGGTGTATATTTCACGTTGTCGCTGCCGGGGATGAAGTTAACTCTTTCTGTCCAACTCCTCCTGGTGTAATGATGTTGACGATCGCGGCTGTCCCAAAGGCAGAGAAAACAACAGTACTTTGTGAATCCACCTTGTAATCCACAAAGGATACCGATAACCTTAAGGTCGGCACAAACTTTCCAATCGTGCCTCTCATAGTTAAGGCACTTTAGTAGATTATAGTTATAGTAGATTATAGTAGATAGAAGTTATATATGTTCTTGAATTTCGTTATCTACACTTACCTTGAGTCAGCTAGCTGTACGTAGCACCTTGGACATAGAGCACTTGGTGTCCACCGCTCATCTATGTTTGAGACCTTTAAATTGAAGCTCTCTTCAAATGAATCTCTCAATTTAGGTGAAAAACAACGCTTGTTTTTTTCAGAAACGTATTCTCCGCACATGTAACAAAAATTACTTGGATTGGTATTGCATTCAAATCCTCGCGAACGTTTGCTCATTTTAACTATCGCGTTCGTCGACACTTGTTGAATGAGTAAAATCGATCAATGAAGACCTATTTATACTGTGTATTGTTTAGTATTTTACTGACAGGTACTTATAAATGGGTGTATATTTTTTTACGGTGGCTACATACCTGTTTCACCATGTGTGAGTCTTAAATTTTCCGAATAATGACCACCCTTAAATGTGGGTTGCATTTCTGTAAAAAAATCATACAGGTAGCCAACGGAAAACCCAAATAATTAAAAAAGTCCCCTTTCCTTTTTTCCTTTTAATTGTTCACGCACATTTATTAGCGTTTATTACTTTGCTTACGCAATCATAAAAATTAAATAACCCTTTGTTTATTCCGTTTTGTTAATTCTGAGAATAAAAAAAAAAAGAAAAAACCTTACCATAGACAAAGTTGTGCATATGTCGAGCAAATTTTTGAAATTCATACCTTTACTCAATTTCGAATAAAAGCGAAACGCGTGCATCGATTTTCATGATCTTTGTCTCATTTTGCTCATAGGTTATGTGACTTTACGTAAAAGTGATAAGATTTGACATTTTTTTTCAATTTGGATTTTTTATGGATTTTTTAAAAAAAAATTTAAATCTTTAGGCAAAAAATAAGTTTTTTCCTTTATATATTCATTTTTAACTTGGAAACTGTTGCTTGTATAGGAAAACAATATATGAACAGATTAAGGGAATTGTAATTTTAAATTTTTTAAAATTTAATTCAATTAAATCGGGCTAGTGGTTCCCGAGTTATGCCGGACGAAACAAATTAACCAAAAAAAAATTTTTTAATTTTTGAAATTCATACCTTTACTCAATTGCGAATAAAAGCGAAACGCGTGCATCGATTTTCATGATCTTTGTCTCATTTTGCTCATAGGTTATGTGACTTTACGTAAAAGTAATAAGATTTGACTTTTTTTTCATTTTGGATTTTTTATGGATTTAAAAAAAAAAAATTTAAATCTTTAGGCAAAAAATAAGTTTTTTCCTTTATATATTCATTTTTAACTTGGAAACTCTTGCTTGTATAGGAAAACAATATATGAACAGATTAAGGGAATTGTAATTTTAAATTTTTTAAAATTTAATTCGATTAAATCGGGCAAGTGGTTCCCGAGTTATGCCGGACGAAACAAATTAACCAAAAAAAAATTTTTAAAATTTAAAAATAAAAAAAAACCAAACGAAAAAAAATTTTTATTGCGTTTTTCGAGCTCATGTCAAGGTTATCTACACAGAAAAAATTATCGCATCCGGAGTACATGAAATTTTTTTCATTTTGTTGAGTAGTGTTATGTACCAGACGATTTGTATGAAAAAAAATTTTGCAACTTTGATTGTTTGTTCCGTCGAAAGTTTACACCAAAGTGAAAAGGATTAATATGGAAAACGATTGTCCAGATATGTAAAACTATAGTTTATCAATGTTTATGTCGTTGTTATATTTTTTGTCGAGTTGTATCGTGTTTTGTTTATGTGTGTTTTTAGAATGAGGTTAACAAGAGTAGTTGTGTTTCGTGGATCAGTACTTTTGCATGACAATGCGTTGCAAAAAGTTGTAAATGAGAAGTTATTAACCAAAGTGTGCAGATTAATAAAAATCTAATCATTTTTGTCCGAATCCACACGTTTTCGAAAAAATCAAAATTTTCTAGTGCAATATGTGTTTAAGAGTGCTGAGCTGGTTGACATTTGGAGCAACAACAATCAGGAGATGAACTATCACACAAAAACAAAAAATGGCTTGCCAAAAGCATAACAATAGAAATCACTGGTCATTATGCGTTAGCATATAAAGTGGGTCGGAAAAAATGTGATTACGAATGCGTTGGATGGACTTGAGGCTGTTGCTTCAGAAGACGAAAATTTTGAACTTGAAGAAAATTCAGTGTCTTCCATAGTAAGTAACACAAGTAAGGAAAGGCTAAAGTCGGGCGGGCCGACTATATAATACCCTACACCACTCCCTGCGTATATACCTCGCTTTGATTACTAAATTTGAGTAAAATCCACACTCCAATCTAGTTGAACAATTTGACTCCAGATTAGTAAAAATTTCCTTAAAAGTAGGAAAATTAACTAAGTATAAGTAAGGTTTCCTTATTCAAAAGTCATATCAAATAGATAATTTACTAGAAATTTACTTTAAAATATTTCATTGTATCTAATAAAAAATTCTTACAATTGAATAAATTTATAGTTGTGTGGAATAAAATTTCCAAGTTTTAAGTAGGAAAGATTTAAGAAATTTTTTGTATGGAAAAAATTCCATTTAGAAAATTTTAACTACAAATGTATTTTTGTTTAAATCATGGAGTAATAGCTTAACTCTTTATGGCAGATAAATTACTCTTACTGTAATTTTCCTCAGTATGAGTAAATATTTACTTGATTTGAGGAAAATTGAACTAGAATCAAGTTCAAAGTGTACTACTTTCAAGAAAAGTTTGAACTTTATATGAAGAAATATTGCTTTCGCGATATATGAAGCTCAAATTTATTAGATGTTAGTTCATTTTAACTCACTATAGGGTTTCCTTTCTTTCTGACTCCAGGTGGGATCAATTTTATGTAGTTCATATAAATTATACAGTATACTATAAATTCATCTTTAGTCAAATTTAACGAATATGGTAAATAATATGATAATTGATCCTATTTTGCGGCAGATATTCCGAGTAAAGTAGATGATCTGGAAAAATTGGTCGAGATCCAATGACAAATGCAGAATATACAGAGGTAATAGGATGACTTACGGTAGTTATTCCTAGTTGAAATATATCTTGATGTGCAAAATTTTATCAAGATCCAATGTATGATGTAGTTTCTAGAGCTGTAATAAAGTAGAATAGGGGCCCTTTGTAAGGGCGCTACATTAAAAAGTGGGCCCATATGTATCATTTTTAAAGCAGGTATTCTTAGTTGAATTATAACATGATCTGAAGAATTGTATCGCGATCCAATGCACGATGTGGGTACTAGCGCTGTTATAGAGTAGAATAGAGGCCAAATTTGTATGGGGTTATACCAAAATAAGGACCAGATAATTGACTTTCATAGAATGTATTCTTAGTTGAAATATAATATAATCTGCAAAGTTTGATAATATTCCGATGTAAAATGTGGGCCCTAGGGGGGTAATAATAAAAAAGGGCCCATTTGTAAGGGCGCTACTTTAAAAAGTACACCCTTATAGATTACTTTTCAAGTAGGTATTCTTTACTGAAATACAACGTGATCTAGAAAATTTTATCAAGATTCAATGTAAGATGTAGGTTCTAGAGCGATAATTGTGTAAACTGGGGGCCCATTTGTATGGGGGCTATACCAAAGCCATATAGCTGGCTTTCAAAATAGGTGTTTCTAGTCTAAATGTAATATTGTGTGGGAAATTTGATCACGATCCGATGTAAAATGTGCATTTTAGAGCAGTAATATTGTAAATCGGAGGTAAATTTGCGGGGGGCTATATCAAAACATAGACCCATGTGGTACACTTTCCCGCTAGTTGTTTCTAGTTCAAATATAAAACGATCCTGAAAATTTTGTCATGATTCCATTTAAAATGAGTATTCTAGAGCAGTAAAAGTGTAAATTATAGGGATATTTGTATGGAGGCTATATCTAAATCTGAACCGATTTTCTCCAAATTCAATAGCAATCGTCCATGGCCAAAAAAGTTACTTTCGCCAAATTTCATGACAATCGGACAAAAATTGCGAGCTGTACAGTGCGAACAAGCTTAGATGTACAGCAGACGGACGGACAAACAGACATCGTTAAATCGATTCAGCTTGATTCCGTATACTTAAAGGTGGGTCTAGCTCGATTATTTCTTGGTGTTACAAACATTTGGCGCGAAACTAACTTATAATACCCTAGTCCACGAAGTGGTGTAGGGTATAATAACCAAACTTATTTAATATTTTGTAAAATGTATCTTTACTTTCAGAATGAAGGACAACCAGATAATAACAGGAGATGAATACTGAAATTTGAATTTGTATAATTATTATTTTTATCAAAAGGAAAATAATAGTAATAGAAAATTTAAAAATAATATTTTTATTGCATGTCGGCAAGATCGGTTATATGGCAGCTATAAGAAATAATGCCCCAAAACATATGAAACTTGGTAGGTCATCTTAGGAACATAAAAAATCCATATAAATCAAATTTCACTTCAATAGCTTAATAAACAAAAAAGATGGGACAGATCGGCCAGATCGGCTATATGGCAGCTATATAAAATAATGCCCCAGAACATATGAAACTTGGCCGGTCATCTTAGAAACATAAAAAATTCATACAAATCAAATTTCAATTCAATAGCTTTAAAATTTAAGTTTATGCCAAAAAACGGGAATAAATAGTGCACCGGTGCGTATGATCGTTACCACTTTATATTTGATTTATAATAATTATACGCCAGTGTATCCCATAACAATATGTCTAACAAGACAAAAGAAACATCACACCAAATTTTCTGAAAATCTCATGAAGTATTCTTCCTAAAAATATCTTGCGTGTGACTTTATTAGCAGAACTATGCCTGTAGTTTGCACTTTCCGCAGAAATTTAAAATCCTGCTGACTAGCGTATATTCAAATCATTGTATTTCTCAATTGGCTTAACCGATTACATTTTTTTTAATTGTTTGAATGATCTTCATGTATACATTATACGTTTTGTGTAATTTACGGTTAAGATACCAATTTTCATTACATTCGAATCATAAGGAAATCATATTTTTCCTTTCTTCAGGTGCTCTCTTTATGCTGGGTAGTAAAACATACGAAAACAAGAAATTTTATATTTTTTAAAACGTATAACATATTTTAGAGAAAAGAATACTTTCAAACATTCAAATCTAGTGATGAGAAATATGCGAACCGTTTGGCAAGGAATGAGTCACCAATGCGTGTAAATTTAAATTTTACTTCTATTCAATCTCTTTAAAGTCATGATTCCATTTCCATTTCATATAGATTTCAAACCATCTTCCATATTTCAAAATATTGCTTGTGTTTTTACAGACACCCTCTCAATTTTCAATACCACGCAATCATTTCAGACCTCTCTCGTTAGAGAATTTGTACACATTTTGTTTGCGACTTTTCATTACGGAAAGGGTTGTTTCGCAGTTTTTTCTCTTTGTAAATTACTTCAAATTGCAAGTAAAAAGTTACAGTGTAAATAGTACAGCTGCAATAATAAAAAACCCCGCCGCAACAGTGCAAAGTGACCTATTTATACCGGGGGTTTCCTTTGTTTTTGCAAATATGAACCACAAAATTGTGGCAGTTCATAATTTACATAAAACAGTTTTTCTCTTTGCATGAATCTGATGAATGTTATGGGTGGTGTTGTTTGTTTCTCATTAAAATGAAAAGGAAAACATAGAAAGAACGCCATAGTTGTGATTTCATTTTATATTTTTTGCTTAAAATATTCGTTTTTTTCTAGATATATTTTAAATATTGTTTATGTGAGTGATGGAGTTGAATACGCAGAAATATTCTGCATACGGCAGGCAGTGAAGACCAAAAAAGTGTACAAGATTTTTTAGAGCTTAAAGAAAAAATTCGAATCATTTAAGAAAACAAGTATGAAAAGGCTAAAGTCGCAAATAATTTTGTACATTTTCCGAACAATGTTCAATCAATATGGCACTTTTAATATAATTTGTTTTGGTTCGGCCGAAGTCCCACATTGAACAACTAGAGTTTTTTTAAATTATTTTTTATTCCTTTTCCCAATATTTCGATTGAAATTGATATCATCATCAATATAAATATTATAATTTTAAGTAAAAATAATACGCAATAGTAACAAATAAATAAAATATAATTGCATTTATGTAAAATTAACAGAAATTTGAGTTGTATTGAGTGATTTCGTCAACTGAAGTCAATTTTTTTGTCGCCTGTATTTGTCACTGTATAACGATAATTGCTCTCTTCGCTCAGTATTTGGGCTATATCCAGTAAAGCTACAGTGGGCTGCAAGTGCAGCCTCTTCGCAATTCTGAGATGAGAGACTATTATAAACCAGTCTGTGTGGTACCCACATACATCGGACTTGTCCCCATAACATTTAATAATATATTCGGACTCAGTACACTGAAGTCTTTCAAAATTGAATCCAATCGTCCATGTACAGCAACGGACTTGGCCTCTGGAATATTGTTGGTCCACTAAAAACACAATTGGCGATTTTTTAAAAACATTTTTATAGTCTAAGTATATTGGCTATCAAATCCCAGTATTTCTTTTCTTCCTTCATTTATTTTCCCCAAAATGGCAGGTCTGAATACCGTAAAAACATAACTCTGCCTCGCTGAAAGTGAAAATCATTTTGAAGTCAATTATAATTTCGGAACTTATTGTCAGACCACCCTGATTTTTTGATATCTTCTAGAGAACAAAATAATCAAAAATGCAAATAAAAATCAAAAAAAAAAAAATAAAGAAATATTTTTAAGGATATACAAAATTATTTTTGTTTTGAGTCCTTGAACTACACGGACATTCTTCTTTCATACAGACTAAAAAAAGTAGGTGAAAATCCCCAAGAACACCAATTTTGGACCACTGCAAAATCTAACCAACTTTGAGCTACCGTAAATGCTATATTACTCGCATCTACTAGTAGAATGTGTTTGCCAAGTATCATCCAAATCTATGGTTTTTGGACCATTTTCTAATGAAATTACACAATTCTGAGTATGTCATGGATTTGTATATTGTCATCTTATATCTCCGCATAGTTAGGTCTTCTATACTCTTTTTTGCTTCAAATGTAATTATACACTCCACGAGAGTATTATGTCTTTGTGCATTTGTTTGTAACACCCAAAAGGAAGCGAGATAGACCCATTGTTAAGTATACAGTCCGTCTGTATGTAAATCTATTGTTGTAATCAAAATACAGGTCGCAATTATAGTCCGATCGTAACCAAAATTGGCACGAGTTAGTTTTGGGGTCCAAGGACGAAGCCTACCTAATTTAAAGGAAATCGGTTCAGATTTAGATATAGGCATAGAAACCACATATATTACTCGATTTGCTTCGAATTTGGCACAGTACCTTATAATTAGACAGGAAATATATATGGTTTGCCCAGATCGGTTCAGATTTAGATATAGATCCCATACAAATTTCGTTCTCCATTTAACTTATTGCGTTCTAGATATCACATATTTTCACCAATATTCTTCAAATTTGGCACAGTACTCTATAATTCAACTGGAAACATCTGTGGTAAAAGTTAGTCAGATCGGTTCAGATTTAGATATAGCTCCCATACAAATTTTGCTCCTAATTTGACTTTTTCCGCTCTAGAAACCATATATTTTATCAAATTATTTTCAAATTTGGCAAAACATTTTACATTTAAACTAGGACCACCTGAAATGAAAATATGTCAGATAGCTTCAGATTTACATATATCTCCCATTCAAATTTCGCCCCCGTTTTGACTTTTTCTGATCTAGAAACCACATATTTTCACCGAATTTCTTCAAATTGAGCTTGAACTGGAAGAACCTATTGTGTAAGTGGGTCACTTCACTCCATGTTTGGATATAGCCCCGATACAAATATCCTTCTCGATTTGACAAATTGGACCAGGTCATATTAGCCTGTGATTAGGAAACATACAAAAATCCTTCCCGTTTTCTATTTTTGCAGAATTGTATTCGGATAGCCTTTCCATACTTGTTTTACTTAAATTAGGCTTATGGAAATAAGTATCAATTATATCTAGACAGTGAATTTGTTATGCAAATCCCATTTTAACGCATATTTGCATAAAATATGCATATCACTATGCAAAGTATAAGATTGTTTATAAAGAGTGATTTTTTTGAGGTTAGGATTTTCATGCATTAGTATTTGACAGATCACGTGGGATTTCAGACATGGTGTCAAAGAGAAAGATGCTCAGTATGCTTTGACATTTCATCATGAATCGTCTTACAAACGAACAACGCTTGCAAATTATTGAATTTTATTATCAAAATGCGTGCTCTGTTAAGAAAGTTCATTGCGCGCTTCCATTTTATGGTCAGTTTAATCGACCCACTGAAGCGGCTATTCGGGCTATTGTGACTAAATTTCGCACCAAATTTACATTGTTGGACATTAAACCACCAACACGCTTACGTAGAGTGCGAACTGAAGAAAATATCGCAGCTGTATCGGCCAGTGTTAATGATGACCACCAATTTTCGATTCGTCGCCGTTCGCACCAATTGGATCTCTGTTACTCAAAAACGTGGAAATGCCAAAATTGGACTAAGCGGATGGACCACCTAAGACGCAGCCGCGGTCAACATTTAAATGAAATTATCTTCAAAAAGTAAATGTCATGGACCAATCTAACGTTTCAAATAAAGAACCGATGAGATTTTGCAAATTTTATGCGTTTTTTTTTTAAAAAAAGTTATCAAGCTCTTAAAAAATCACCCTTTATATATATATATATATATATTCTTGATCGTCGTAAAATTCGAAGACGATCTGGAAATCTGGACAAATAAGTTAAGTCACGTGTAATGAACGATGTCGCATACGTTTCTTCATTTTTTCCATGCTTTATATAAGGTTACTTTCTAAATATATATATGTTTGTGTGCCACAAAATTTGAAATCAATTTTTGAAAGCTTTTTTCTCAACCAATTTTGCTCAAATTTTGCACACTTAATCATTTTCGATGACAATACAAGGAAATGGAAAAATTTTACCAATTGGACAAAGGGGCGTGGCACCTCCCATACGAAGTTAAAACCTATTATTGAATATTGTCAGTTCTATGACACCTAGAGTGCTGAAATTTTGTGTAAGTGCATCTAGCATCAATTCGCATAGTTGTGCCAAAAAGGGGCGGTATTGGAAAAGTGGGCGTGGCACCTCCCATACGAAGTTAAAACCTATTATTGAATATTGTCAGTTCTATGACACCTAGAGTGCTGTAATTTTGTGTAAGTGCATCTAGCATCAATGTGCATAGTTGTGCCAAAAATGGGCGGTATTGGAAAAGTGGGCGTGGAACCTCCCATACGAAGTTAAAACCTATTATTGAATATAGTCAGTTCTATGACACCTAGAGTGCTGTAATTTTGTGTAAGTGCATCTAGCATCAATTCGCATAGTTGTGCCAAAAAGGGGCGGTATTGGAAAAGTGGGCGTGGCACCTCCCATACGAAGTTAAAACCTATTATTGAATATTGTCAGTTCTATGACACCTAGAGTGCTGAAATTTTGTGTAAGTGCATCTAGCATCAATTCGCATAGTTGTGCCAAAAATGGGCGGTATTGGAAAAGTGGGCGTGGCACCTCCCATACGAAGTTAAAACCTATTATTGAATATTGTCAGTTTTATGACACCTAGAGTGCTGTAATTTTGTGTAAGTGCATCTAGCATCAATGTGCATAGTTCTGCCAAAAATGGGCGGTATTGGAATAGTGGGCGTACCACCTCCCATACGAAGTTAAAACATATTATCGAATAGTGTCAGTTCTATGACACGTATAGTGCTCAAATTTTGTGTAAGTGCATCTAGCATCAATGTGCGTAGTTGCGCCTAAAATGGGCGGTAATGCAAAAGTAGGCGTGGCACCTCCCATATGAAGTTAAAACCAAAATTACACCTACTTTAATTTTGTGTAAGTGCATCTAGCATTAATGTGCGTAGTTGTGACTAAAATGGGCGGTAATGGAAATGTGGGCGTGGCACCTCCCATACGAAGTTAAAACCCATTTTCGAATATATGCCGTTCTATGGCAGATAAAAAACTGAAATTTTGCAGTAATTTTTCCTTCTACAAAAGATAACTAAAAAAGAATTTCTAGGCCCAATAGAATTCTGCTTGCATAAAGCATGGATTTGAAAAATTTTTTTTTTTGATTTACTAGTTTTAATTTGCTTGGAGGGTATTTTCTTTTAAGCATTTTGTGTACAATAAAATAATGGCATTTCTGCGCTTGAAACCAATTGATCTTGTGCGTGACAGATTACCCCTTTTCGTCATTCTCAAATGTTTATAAACATCAAATGTTGTGATACATTAAGTGAAAGAAACGACTATAGAAATAGCCAAATTTCGTGAGGGCGTATAAAGAACTAGTAAATCAAAAAAAAAAAATTTTTCAAATCCATGCTTTATGCAAGCAGAATTCTATTGGGCCTAGAAATTCTTTTTTAGTTATCTTTTGTAGAAGGAAAAATTACTGCAAAATTTCAGTTTTTTATCTGCCATAGAACGGCATATATTCGAAAATGGGTTTTAACTTCGTATGGGAGGTGCCACGCCCACATTTCCATTACCGCCCATTTTTGTCACAACTACGCACATTAAAGCTAGATGCACTTACACAAAATTACAGTAGGTGTAATTTTGGTTTTAACTTCATATGGGAGGTGCCACGCCCACTTTTGCATTACCGCCCATTTTAGGCGCAACTACGCACATTGATGCTAGATGCACTTACACAAAATTTGAGCACTATACGTGTCATAGAACTGACACTATTCGATAATATGTTTTAACTTCGTATGGGAGGTGGTACGCCCACTATTCCAATACCGCCCATTTTTGGCAGAACTACGCACATTGATGGTAGATGCACTTACACAAAATTTCAGCACTCTAGGTGTCATAGAACTGACAATATTCAATAATAGGTTTTAACTTCGTATGGGAGGTGCCACGCCCACTTTTCCAATACCGCCCATTTTTGGCACAACTATGCACATTGATGCTAGATGCACTTACACAAAATTACAGCACTCTAGGTGTCATAGAACTGACTATATTCAATAATAGGTTTTAACTTCGTATGGGAGGTGCCACGCCCACTTTTCCAGTACCGCCCATTTTTGGCACAACTATGCGAATTGATGCTAGATGCACTTACACAAAATTTCAGCACTCTAGGTGTCATAGAACTGACAATATTCAATAATAGGTTTTAACTTCGTATGGGAGGTGCCACGCCCACTTTTCCAATACCGCCCCTTTTTGGCACAACTATGCGAATTGATGCTAGATGCACTTACACAAAATTTCAGCACTCTAGGTGTCATAGAACTGACAATATTCAATAATAGGTTTTAACTTCGTATGGGAGATGCCACGCCCACTTTTCCAATACCGCCCATTTTTGGCACAACTATGCGAATTGATGCTAGATGCACTTACACAAAATTACAGCACTCTAGGTGTCATAGAACTGACAATATTCGATAATAGGTTTTAACTTCGTATGGGAGGTGCCACGCCCACTTTTCCAATACCGCCCCTTTTTGGCACAACTATGCGAATTGATGCTAGATGCACTTACACAAAATTTCAGCACTCTAGGTGTCATAGAACTGACAATATTCAATAATAGGTTTTAACTTCGTATGGGAGATGCCACGCCCGCTTTTCCAATACCGCCCATTTTTGGCACAACTATGCGAATTGATGCTAGATGCACTTACACAAAATTTCAGCATTCTAGGTGTCATAGAACTGACAATATTCAATAATAGGTTTTAACTTCGTATGGGAGGTGCCACGCCCCTTTGTCCAATTGGTCAAATTTTTCCATTTCCTTGTATTGTCATCGAAAATGATTAAGTGTGCAAAATTTGAGCAAAATTGGTTGAGAAAAAAGCTTTCAAAAATTGATTTCAAATTTTGTGGCACACAAACATATAAAGAAAGTAACCTTATATAAAGCATGGAAAAAATCAAGAATAAGGCATCAATTCTACCAACTCGCAACCGAATCTTCCATGGCAGAGAGATGTAGCCTGGCAAAGTTCAAGGAGAAGAAAGGAGAAACGGTGCCTTAAAATTGAAATTACACTCCGTTTAACTTGAAGAAGGCCAGAGCTAATTGCACAAATTAAATCCATCGATCAACTGGAAATAAAATCTCCTCAAAAGCAGAAGGAACAGTAACCTGTACCAATGCCACTTTTATAAATTAATGGTGGACCATCACAACGTCCACTAATTCAACTTAAGGACATATTGAATTAGTTGGGATACGGACATATTGAATTAGTTGGGATACGAGTGACAAATAAGTTGAACATAGCTAAAGTGTCCTGTTTTTTAAGAGAAGTTTATATTATGATATAATTTTGTACATATCTGAAACCATATTTTTTAAGTAATATTTTTTCCAATTAGTAGTACATGACCATAGTCGAAACTTCAGCACTGTATAATGTATATGCAAGAATTTATTTCTTACTCATCTTCTACGCCGTCACACAAATAGCATAACAACCATCACCTCAACTGATCGCTGAGGCCTCATCGCTCTGGAGTAATGAGTAAACTACCATTGTAATAGATTGACATAAGTACATACAATTCTTGCATATACTTATGTGGATAGAAGGGGGTCATTCGGGGAGTAACAATTAATGTGAAGAGAGAGGAGGGTTCATACGTGGTCATTTTGCGTATGTTTTAGTTTGTTTGGATCTCTTTCATTTCTTGTGTGATTTTTGCTCCATTGCTCTGTCTGTCCGATATCCATTCTCCAGTTTTTATACCCTCCACCTCCAGGATGGGGGTATATTCATTTTGTCATTCCGTTTGTAACACCTTAAAATATTCATCGGAGAACCCATAAAGTATATATATTCTGGGTCGTGGTAAAATTCTAAGACGATATAGCCTGTCCGTCCGTCTGTCTGTCTGTCTGTCTGTCTGTTGAAAGCACGATAGCGGCCGAACGAAATGAGGTAGGAGGTTCAAATTTTTCCTAAATGTGTCTTATGGTTGCAGATCGGTTGGGATTGAAAGTGGGCGAAATCGGCCCAGAGGGAAAAAATTTTCCCTCACAAGGACTGAAAATACCCCTAATATTTAGAGTATGTTTTTTGAACATAATAGCTTGTATTTACTTGATATTTGCAATTCGCATTCCCTTTATAGCATAAAAGGGCACCATAGAATGATTTTTATTTGTAGAGGCCGAAATGGGACGAAAAGGGATAAAAATAGTACCTATCAAAGGACAACAGATAGAAACACGAAATTTGGCGTGTACATACCTCTAGTAGAGTAGATACATAATATACAAGTATTTTTTCTAAATTTGTACTTTTAAGGGGTTAAATGGTGATAGAGGGATAAAAATAGTACCAACCAAACGGCTGCACCTAGAATAATGACATTCAGTGTATATATTCCTCTGATTGCGTACACATATAAAATTCGAAATTCGTACTTTTAGGGTGTAAAATGGAAAAAGGGGATAAAAATTGTACCAAACAAATGTATGCAGCTAGAACCATGAAATTCGCGGTATACATTCCTCTGAGTGAGTGACACGAAAAAAAGTTTTTCCAAATTCGTACTTTCAAGGGATTCAATGGGAGCAGAGGGATAAAAATGGTACCAACTAAACGTATACAGCTAGAATGATGAAATTCAGTTAGTACGCCCCTCTAATTGTATAGATACGTAAAATAAAGAGATTTTAGATAGTCGTACTCTTGAGGGGGCAAAATTGGAAAAAGGGGATAAAAATTTTACCAACAAAATGGCCGCTGATTGAATCATGGAATTCGGTGTAAACATTCTTCTGACTGCATAGCCACGTAAAATATTTTTTTTTCCAAATTCGTACTTTATTTTGTTGCTTTTACGACAAAAAAATTGTAGAATTATGAAGTTGTCTTATACTGCGTACGTGAGAGATAAGGTATTTTCAAAATTTATACTTTTGAATTTAAAATAGATGGAAATACAACCAACCAAAGGACTGCACAACCAACCAAAGGACTGCACTCTCTGTCCCCCTATATTTAGGGTATTTATGATTGCTGCCTTATATTTACTTTATGAATTGAAGAATTATATTCATTATATATACATAGTATAAATGTGGTTAATTAATTAAATTTCTTATTTTCATACATTTGAAATTTGTTGCGGACATTCCTCTTGTAGCTTGGAAGCACCACAAAGAAAATAAATGTTTTAGCGGGTGAAATGGGACAACAATTGATTAAGTATGGTACCAATGATACGACAACTGCTAGAATCATGAAACTCGGTGTGTATATCCCTCTAATTGCCAAAACACGTAAAATAGAGGGATTTTTCGAAATTCGTACTTTTAAGGGATATAATTGAAAAAGAGGGATAAAATGGGACCTTCCAACCTCTGAAGTTGATAGCATGAAATTCGGTGTATATATTCGGTGTGTGTTCGGTGGTCTGACTTGCCAAATTTGTACATTTGGGCGGAGAATGGGGCGAATGGGGATATCTTTAAAATTTGTACTTTTCTTATCAAAACTTTGTCTGTATCTGAAAATGCTTCTCCCTAATGGCGACTGACAATCGCCTAATATTTTCGGCATGTTCACTTTCACAATTACAGCGTTGTATTTATTTATAATAGTAGATTTTAAACAGTGCGCATAAGTATACACTATAGTTTGAAATAGTAATCAAATATAGTAATGTGCATAAAAATATCACAATTTTCGCAATATGGTTCTGTACTTCTATGTCTATGTCGACATCCTTTAATCTGCTGGTAATACTGTGGAATGCACTTCGTGGTGGAGGGTATATAAGATTCGGCCCGGCCGAACTTAACGCCTTCTTACTTGTTTTTCATTGTTTTCTAATATCTTTTATTTACTATTTTATATACCCATAATTCGATTTAAAATCGTTACATGAAATTAATAATAGGTTTATTCCGACATCATAATTGTCGTAATTAAAATGTGTCGCATAAATCAATGAACTAGTTAAATTCCGCTGTTACATATTTTCAATTAGAGGTAGAAATTTAATATGATCCCTGATTACATTTTATTAGTGAATTAGAGACAAATTCTTCTTGTTCATTATTGTTTTCATAGTATTTAAGCTATATTTTCGATACGCACGATATGTTCGAAATTATGTTTAACATTTGAAATAAAAGTTCGAATTTCTTTGAATATGAAATGCTAAATTAAATTACAAGTTTTTCTGTATGGATTGATGAGCAACCATTTAGTACGCCAATAGGAAAAACAGATGTTGGTTATGAGGCGTGAATTTCAATACATCTCGAGATCAACTTTTGCTAATTAATGATCAATACCTTTGTATTTTTTCACATTTTTTGTTAAGCATAGATTGTTTTTTTTGTTTGATTTCTATGATTATATTGGTCCATATAACTTAAATATAACTTATTAATTTTCGGGAGTCTATATAAAAAGTACTTTATAGTAGAGCAGAGACACAGAAGAGGAGACACGAACCCCCCTAAACCCGACTGTAAGCTAGCAATTACATGGCTCCCATCGTATTATATTCCATCTGTCTTCAAATCAGGTTATATCAGAATTGATTTGACCTGAGGATTGAGTTGTAGGAAGTATTACTTCCAAAAAAACATTTGTATCTATCCCCCAATATTTAGAACTTTTAAGCCTTATACACGATGTTTAAAATAATTAAATTTTATATTTATTTATAAAATTATTTTTACAATATTTTGTTTTGGGTTGGCAATATTAAAAAAATACCATTTTCTTGCAATGTACTTCTACGAAAATCGACAGCCTCTTTGGAATACAATGCATGATGGAGGGTATATAAAGTTCGGCACGACCGAACTTAGATCTTGATCTATAAGAACATCATACTTGTTTCTTATATTTTTGTAAATAGGAAATTGAAACGATTTGTATCATTAAAATCTGAAGACGTGTTCCAAAGTTATTGCATCATTAACGATGTTTCCTATTCATTCAAACGGTCAAGAGTATCAAATTTGGGTACTTGGTTTCATTTTTGCAACAAATGATCATTTTCACAGTCTCATATCTTGCAGAACGTTTGGAATTTTGATTTGCTCTCTGAGGCAAAGTTCATCTTCAAGGTCAAAATCGCAAAACAACTTAAAAAAATTAACCTTTTTCCCCTGTTCAGGTCCATAGGTAGGAATGATTCTTGTGCCAATTTTAAAGAAAAACGGGTACAATATGTGGATTTTAGAGCGGAAAAAGTCAAATCGGGAGCGACATTCGTATGGGGGCTATATCTAAATCTGAACCGATCTTACCCACTTTCAGCATAGGTGTTTCTAGTTCGATTATAAAATGTTGTGTCAATTTTAAAGAAAATCGGGTACAATAAGTGGTTTCTAAAGCGGAAAAAGTGAAATCGGGAGCGACATTTGTATGGGGGCTATATCTAAATCTGAACCGATCTAACCCGTTTTCGCCACAGCTATTTCTAGCTTGATGATAAGGTGTTAAGCCAAATTTGAAGAATATCGGGTGCTATATATACTTTATAAGGCGGAAAAAGTAAAATCGGGAGCCACATTTGTATGGAGGCTATATCTAAATTTGAACCGACTTCCTCCAAATTCAATACCGATGGTCAATCATGACAATCGGATAACAATTGCGACCTGTAGAGTGCGAACAAGAATAGATGGACAGCAGACGGACGGACAGACAGACATCGTTAAATCGACTCCGCTGGTGATTCTAAGCAGATCGGTATACTTAAAGGTGGGTCTAGCTCAATTATTTCCTGGTTTTACAAACATTTAGCGCGAAACTAATTTATAATACCCTAGTCCACGAAGTGGTGTAGGGTATAAAAATGTATCTTGCAGGACTGTTTCTGTTAATGGTGAGTCCCACTACAGTGCGTATGAGTGATATTATCCTTAATCAACAGCACGTATACGCCACCTACACGCACTACATCCTATAAGATTTGTTTAACGACATTAGAGGCTTTGACCTTGAAGATGAAGTTTTTTTGATTTTATATGTTCACAATTTTTGTTCTTTATGACAAAGCTACAACTTTGCCTCAAAATTCTTGCAAAAATTACACCTAGCCCCCAAATCTTTGGGGACCATAAAAAAGTGCATGACTTTGGGCAAAACTGGGAGACACGGGTCTTTCTTTGGTCTTTTATCACGTAGTGGTGTCCGTATATGGTTATATTTACATGACTTAATAACTTACACACAGTGAAATACTAGTAACTTTCGAAGCATGCTTTGAAAAAACGAGTTGCCACCTGATTCTACATTTTTATATTTTGCAATTCTAAAGTGTAGGCAACAACCTGCCATTATTACTTTCTGAAAATACGTTACTTCAAAAATGGACTTTTTGTCCCTCAAATTAGTGTTTGGTCCCATCATGCATTCATATGAATTCCCTTTTGGCATAGCTCAATTGATTATCTCCAACAATTGGATACACAATTTTCTATATGGTACCAAATATAAACAAAATGTTTATAGATATGTTGGTTTTTAATTGATATTGAATGTGAACATCCATCAACATGTTGAAACAAAGTTTGTATTTTCTATTTAATTGAGTGTTCGCACCTAAAGGACTAATGTCGAGAAATGTGAGACACCCCACTGGAACGGTTCCAATTAGTTTTGTTAAGTTTATTTTAAAAATGAAGCTTCAGTCTTTTCAACAGTGTCAAGTGTATTCAATATTACATAAAACGTCTTCGATTGGAACCCACAACTAAATCCTTCATAATAATATAAACATCCTTCAAAATGTCACCCAAACACTAGCACAACACAACGAGACTTATGTTCTGATTTCCTAATTAATGTTGTAATATTTCACTAATTATGTTGTAATACTACAAAACTTTAACTTTAATTAAACTTTAACATTTGTTCAATGCAATATCGTGGAAATTTCTTATTCAGCATTTCCCCATTACTCTGCCAGAATTGCGTACCGCGACAAGTTTTCATTTCCATTCCATTCAGCCAACCAAACACGCATTGTTTGGCGCGAAGCTCATCGACCCCGTTTCCTCCTCTAGTTTTTCTGTGACAAATTTCTAATTTATTGCCTTCACCGTCCTCTTCGTATTCTAACCCCGTTCTTAGTATTGCCCTGAAATAGAAATAGGTATAATTTAATTAATTTAATTTTATGGCAATCGTCATTGTCATTTCTTCACTACTCTAACCAATTCCGGGAAATCCTTTCTAAATACTCAGCCATTCTCTGCCGCCTACTTCCCGCTCCCAGTCACAGTCAATTCTGTCGCGCAGAGTAGAAGGAAGCAGGAAAAACTTTTTCGTGCTGCTATCAAGTGTCACACTTCAAATACTTCACTTAACCTATCTAAACTCAGTGGTGACTTTGGCAAAGAAAATATTTTTATTTCAAACGCATTTTTAAGATACCCAAAAGGAAATTAAAGTGTCAGAGGACAATCGTTTGAAGTCGTGGCAGGTTATGTTTAATGGCATTCAAGGAAGCCATTGATTTTTGGGGAATGGCAACGATTTTAAATTTTGTTAAATTCGTGACATTTGCGAAGGCATTTTAGGCAAATGCTTTGTGTTAAGATACGATGCACGATTGATGGAATGTATATTATGTGTAATTTATCAAAAGTAATATGTGTAGATAGAATTGCATGACATACATTGAAAAGTGTGTGTCTTACTTCGATAGGTCCTTGGTAAAACTGGAAAATTTAATCTAGGCCCAAGTTGAAAACAACTTGGAAAATACGTAAAGTTCGAATGGGATAAATGCTAGATCATGAAGTGTTTTACCCAGTACAAACGGTTAGACGTTGCACACTGGTTCAGAATCAAATTCCAACGGACAAAATTCAATAACTTTTGTTCTAGTGAACATTTTTGAGTTCTGTAAATTGAATTGAAATTAGACAAGGACCCATTGTCAGATAGATTATACCGAGTTACTTTCGTATTTTTATATCCTACACCACAGGGTATAATGTCTTTGTACATTTGTTTGTAACACCCACAAGGAAGCGAGATAGACCCATCGTTTATTATTCCGATCGATATGGAATCACTTTTTGAATCGATTTAGCCATGACCATCAGTCTCTCGGTCTGTTCATCTATTCTAGTAATCACGATGCAGGTCGCAATTATTGACCAATTCTAAGAAAACTGGACAAAAAACGATTTTTGCATGGACTGGCGCTGTTATATTTGAAGCAAATCTGTTCAGATTTACATATAGACCCCATTCAATTTAGATATAGCTCTCATACAAATGTCTCCTCCGATTTGACTATTTCCGCTCTAGAAACTACATATTTTAAAAGATTTTCTTCTAAATTGCCAAACGAGCTCATAATTCAACTAAAAGCACCTATGGCGAAAGTGGGTCACATCAGTTAAGATTTATAAAGAGTGATTTTTTGAGGTTAGGATTTTCATGCATTAGTATTTGACAGATCACGTGGGATTTCAGACATGGTGTCAAAGAGAAAGATGCTCAGTATGCTTTGACATTTCATAATGAATCGTCTTACAAACGAACAACGCTTGCAAATTATTGAATTTTATTATCAAAATGCGTGCTCTGTTAAGAAAGTTCATTGCGCGCTTCCATTTTATGGTCAGTTTAATCGACCCACTGAAGCGGCTATTCGGGCTATTGTGACTAAATTTCGCACCAAATTTACATTGTTGGACATTAAACCACCAACACGCTTACGTAGAGTGCGAACTAAAGAAAATATCGCAGCTGTATCGGCCAGTGTTAATGATGACCACCAATTTTCGATTCGTCGCCGTTCGCACCAATTGGGTCTCTGTTACGCTTTAGAAATAGCATATTTGAATAGATTTTCATCTAATCACACACATCAGCACATCAGCTGATATTTCAACAAGAAACATCTATGGCGAAAGTTGGTCACATGGGTTCAGATTTATATATAGCTCTCATTCAAAGTTTGTGTTCAAATGTTCTTACAAATACAAATAGAAGTATGATATTTGTAGTATATTCTCCTCTTATAGCTGTATCATATATCACCAGGTTCTAATGTAACGAGCTTTTTATACCCTACACCACGTGGTGTAATGATTAGGTGTAGGATATCGTATAAACGGACACGCCCGACTTTAACCTTCCTTACTTGTTTTAAATTGTCGTTCGCTGTTATCTAGGAGACTTTTATCACTCTGTACCATTGTATCCCTTGAAAGTACGAATTTCGAAAAATCCGTTTTTTTCCGTGTCTACGCAGTCAGAGGAATGTATACCCCGAATTTCATGACAGAATATCGTTTTATTTATCATTTTAACCCCAAAAAGTACGATTTTCGAAAAATCTGTTTATTAAAGCGTCTACGCAATCAGGGAAATGTATACACCGAATTTCATTATTCTAGGTGTAACCGTTTGGTTGGTGCCATTTTTATCCCTCCGTACCCATTGTATCCCTTGAAAGTGCGAATTTGGAAAAAAACCTTTTATTTTTCATGTCTACGTAGTCAATTTCACGACTCTAGCTGCGGTCATTTGGTTGGTACTATTTTTATCCCCTTTTTCTATTCTGACCCCAAAAAGTACGAATTTCGAAAAATCAGTTTATTTTCCGTGTCTACACAGTCAGAGGAATGTACCGAAAGCTTCGTTGTGTAAAGTTTCATTTGTTTCTGTGTTTCCACTCAAAAATAGTATTTGGTTTAATAGCCTCTTAACTTTGAAATTCTTAATTAATTGCAAAACATGAAGACCTATTGCAGTAATCACAAATTCTGGAATGTAACCGAAAATTGGTTAGCTTATATTAAGTTATCTTGAGAATAACTCAATACAACGATATAAATAAAAATTCAAATTTAAAGCTCCAGCATTCAGCACAATTCCTCTCATCTGGTAAGCCTCGGTTGTTGGTGTGAGCATTTCAAATGTTCATTTTGACATCAGAAACACTTTGATCGATCCAATTACTTTTTTGACTGAACTCCGAGCTGATGGTAAAGCTACTACAGAGAGTATTTATTTTTTATGCTGTCTTTCAACAGCCTCTTTACAAACAAATACTTCACAACAAATTTCTAATGAATTGGTTTTTGTACACCAACTGAGTGAGCTCAGTTCAGTCGAAACAGCTGTTCTCGGAATTCGTATTGGCTGTAATGCAATTACTTTTCCCAAAAGGAGGAGAAGGTGACACACAAACCACCTTCCAGCATGTATCAGTTGCCAAGACAATAATGTAATATTTCCAACTGAGTTGTTTTTAGGTGTGTTGCACACCAGCATGCGATTTGTGCTGCTGTAGCTGTAGCTGTAACACTCCTTTTGGTCTCTTCATAAGGATTTCTATTCAACTTTATTTTGCGCGACTTAAAGCCAATACAATACTCTGCCGGCAGTGTAAGTATTGGCGTTTTCAACCCGCATGTTTTCAAATGTGGTGCGATAGGTAGAGTTGTTGTAGAAATTTGTATAGCTTCCCCAACAGTACATTGAGTATTAAGACTTTATTCTTAGTTTACAACGCAATATACGATGTGAGATATTGTAGTGATCGACTTAGAATCAATTTAAACCTATGCTTGAACTATTGTGAGGTTATCTAAAGGGTGGACCATTTAAAATGTTAAATAAATAAGCTCGAAATATTAAAAACTTACTTCCAAAGTAGTGAGCCAGTAACGCAAACTTTAAGAAATGAACGTGGAAAATTCTCGAGGCGATACCGGCCTTCAGTCCAGCTTTCATCTTCATCTCATCTCTCACGTTTCCAATAAAACCAGAAATTTAAACAAGTAAGAAAAGGCTAAAGTCGGGCGTGGCCGACTATGTGATACACTCCACTTTCTATCCGAATACAATTCAATTCGGTAATAAAGTGAAAACGGGAAGGTTTGTATCCTGTAAATGTATGTGTTTGACAAAAAATGTTAAATCGGAAAGGACATTTGTGTTGGGGTATATTGAAACATGGAACGAAATAGGCGAAATATAATATGTATACTTTGGCCAGTTAAAATTTGGGATCAACATTTGTATTGGGGCTATATCTAAATCTGAACCGATTGTACCCACTTTCACCATAGGTTATCTTAGTTGGATTATAAAATGTTGTGCCCAATTTAAAGAAAATCGTGTACAATAAAAGTCAAATCGGGAGCGACATTTGTATTTGGGATATATCTAAATCTGAACCGACTTTAACCACTTTCTAGTTGGATTATACGATTTTATGCCAATTTAAAGCAAATCGGGTACACTATATGCTTTCTAGAGCGGAAAAAGTCAAATCGGGAGCGACATTTGTATGGGGGCTATATCTAAATCTGAACCGATCTTACCCACTTTCTGCGTAGGTGTTTATAGTTGGATTATAAGATGTTGTGCCAAATTTAAAGAATATCGGATTCAATATCTTGTTTGTAGATTGGAAAATGTCAAATCGGGAGCGACTTTTGTATGGGGAGTATATCTAAATCTGAACCGATATGCCTCAAATTAAATAGCGTTCGTCCTTGGTCCACAGAACTTACTTGTGCCAATTTTTGTTAATATCGGAATATACTTGCGATCTGTAATTTGATTACAACAATATATGGACAGACGGACAGACAGACGAACATTGCTAAATCGATTCAAAAAGTGATTCTAAGTCGATCGATATAATTAACAATGGGTCTATATCGCTTCCTTTTGGGTGTTACAAACAAATGCACAAAGACATAATACTCTCGTGGAGTGTATAAAAATAATCAGTCCTTTTTATAGCCTATTCTAATATATAATTTTATATGGCCCTCCCTATTGTTACGGGTGGAAATTGTTCGTCGATCTCAATTAAATGATTTTTATAGTGATGGGCTTTAAGTGTTAAAAAATCGATATAGAATTAAATATAGATTCAAACAAATATATTTTCGGATTTGAGTTTTTACCATACTTGAACTTAAATTTTTCTTTTGATTCTTATCAAAATTTACAGAAATGTTTTTATTAGATTCATTAAATCAAACCTCCGATTTCGGATGTTTCCTCCAGTAAGTACGAAACAGTCAAAACGTTGTGTCGGACTAGAGAGTGGTGACTGGTCTTCTTCTATCTTAGTCGTTCCTCACTTGCTTCTTTAGATATATATTAGTGTATCCGACTAAAATGGAATATTGGTTCGTTTTACGGGTTTTCGCTTTTATCATTGTCCGTTGATGAGCTAGAAGCTTTAAAAATAACCTCTACAAAACATGGTATTCTTGAAAAATAAATTTGTGATTTGGGTTTTAAATTAGCAATAATGCGAAACTTTTATGAACCTTGACAATGTCTCTGTGTGGTATTCCACAAAAATAAGCAGTCAAAATTCGCTGAATAAGCTAAGATCCGCTGAATAAGATTTATCGCAAGCCAATTCACTACAAACTCTATTTTAACTTCAATGGAAAAAAATAAAATTAAATATTTCTAAGAATTTCTTTACACAAGCTTATTATTTACTAAAACGAAATACGACAGATCAAAATTTCCGTTACTTAAAACAAAATTGTCGAGTTGCCTATGTTTTATCCAAAGCGATTTGTATGTTTATCGATAAAAATGTCGATAACAAAGAAATTTTAACAAAATATGGGCATGTGAAATCTTAATGCTGTGTTAATATTTATTTAACAGCATTGTTTTCTTTGTGACTCAAATTTTCATACTTATAGAGCCTATTAAAGTATGTCACCCTAAGTTGCATATGTTTGCCCACCACTCATTCGTTGGACAGCTATCGTGCTTTCAACAAAGGAAATGCCTAGATCGTCTTAGAATTTTACCACGACCCAGAATATATATACATTATGGAGTCTCCGAATCTGAATATTTCAAGATGTTACAAACGGAATGACAAAGTGAATATACATACCTTGGTTGGAGGATATAATAAATAGAAGGAATCAATATCTGTTGTTTGTATGTATAGTTGGTCTGTTATGTTGTATGTGTTGTCATTTATTTTGGTTTAAGACCATTAGCAAAAAGGCAAAGTGAGACCTTTATTGTTGCAGCTAAAAGTTGACTGCGCAGTTTCGATGGGCGCTACACCATCTCGTCAGAACTTTCGCAACTAATGTATGTCTTTGACTTAAATCAGGGTTCATATTAGTACCAGCGGTTACATATGAGAAATGAGAAGCGCTGATAAACAAAATATTCCACCGAACTAAGTCGACACACTAAAAATCTCACTTTGCCAATTCAATGTTATGCATGTGTTCGCATCGCTCGCAACAATGCAAAGGTTGTTGTTGTACGGTCCTGTCTTCACTGTACCTCGTGTGTATTGTTGTTGTTTGTATGTATAGTTGGTCTGTTATGTAGTATGTGTTGTCATTTATTTTGGTTTAAGACCAAAGGTTGTGCTGAAGTTTTAAGTAGAACCCAAAATTAGCAAAAAGGCAAAGTGAGACCTTTATTGTTGCAGCTAAAAGTTGGCTGCGCAGTTTCGATGGGCGCTACCCCATCTCTCGTCAAAACGTTTAGCTTTTAGAAGGTCTCACTTTGTCTTTTCGCTAATTTTGGGTTCTGCTGAAGACTTCAGCACAACCTTTGGTCTTAAACCAAAATAAATGACAACACGGAATCAATATCTTTCGATATCGAACGAAAAATTAAGTCACTGACTCCATGTTTGTAAAATAATTTAATACAGGACAGACACCAAATGGCTAATTTCCCTCGGTAAGGGCATACACAGTACTCGAGGGTTGCAGGTCCTTCGAAGACCTTAACGATATGTCCCTCTTAAATCCTATGTCAATTTCAATGAGATACCTTCGGGGTTCATTAGAGGCAATACGAATCTTTAAAATCTCCCTTTCTCGCCATTCATAATTTCGCTTTACAATCATCATCACCTCTGACTTAATTCTTCTTTCGTCCGTAATAGACCGATTTTGAAGGGCTCCGAATGAACTCGTGAGGCGGTCTACCTACTCAACTAACTTCACTTCCCAAACAGGTGTTATTTTTCCGGTGTGCTTACGTATCCAACACACAAATCGCTGGTGACAATAATGGTGTTCTCAATTAAATAGATATCAAATATAATGTTTTTAATTTTTTGAGGACCGTGATTTTCCAAATTCATTTCAGATAATTTCAGATCTCTGGTGACAAAAATGGTGTTCTCAATCAAATAGATATCAAATATAAAGTTTTTAAATTTATGAGGACCCAGATTTTCCAAATTCATTTCAGATAATTTAAAAATTTTATGACTACGGAAGTAACAAACTTGCACAGTGGTGCTAATAAATAAGAAACAAAACATAAACAATTCCATATGTTCACGGAGTCTGCTCCTGGACAATTTTCAAAAGGTAATTTTGTGTTTGGTTATCGAAACTAATGCGGTTATCATAAATAGTAGTAATTTTACTTTCATATCGATACGCCCTCGATAATGCTTTAGCGCAAACTGTAATTGGCGGTGCTTGACTTTAGCCTTTATTTACTTTTTTATGTGTGTGTGTGCGGGTGTTTCCTGGTATTTGTTTGTCTGCACGAAATGTGCGTGAGTATCTGCCCTTAAATACATACATATTTATATGTGAGTGTGTCCGAATACTTACACTTTAAACCTTTCAATACTTGGCACAAACCCCATTCAACGTGCACCTACACACACAGATACAATTTCGTACACACACACACAAAACAATAACAATAAAGTTTAAATTAAATGAAAACTTTTTCAATTACATTTCAAACAAAAAACAACAACAACAGCAGCCAACGAATACAAAGAAAGTGAATTGAACAGAACCCCTGTAAGCTCTGATCAAGGAGCTGAAGAGAACAAAAACCGGGTGCGGATGCGGAGTAGAAACGCAGAAGGAAGCAAATGAAAAGAAATGCTACAAAAAGTGCGAAAATCTTTCAAGAAGTGACTCTTAAGGAAACTCTTGATTCGTTTTTGTTTCGTTACAATCCCGCCGCACACGCACGCATCCATACCCGGGCTTGAAATCGAACAGGAGATTTCTTTTGTTTCGCATTTAAGTTCTTTTTTCTCTCTCCTTCCGTTTTGTATTCAAATCCGAGTTAAGTTTGTGTTGGGTTCAACCGAACATGTCAACATTTGTGCTGCGGAGGAACAAGTGTACATTGTTTGGCATTTATTCTCTTTCTGAAATAATAATAACACTTGAATTGCTAAGTGGTTATTTTAAGGAAGTCATACCTTACATTTTACTTTGGGCGCAATAAAGGATTGGTGTCAGTGGGATCATAGAATGGTGTCGCTGGGATCAAGGTATTATGTCGGATTATGTGGCAAAGAGTGTCAAAATCAATAATTCCAAGAGATAGTGACGAACATGAGCTTTGTATACAGTGGTGCCCTAACCAACATGGGTATTCATTTGGATAAATAATTCAAATTTTACTGAACTTATCAATAGATCAGGTTCATTGCTGAAACCTAAAATATAGGTCATTGTTACATGGCTGTAAAGTTATAAAGATGTCAAACCTGAAACCGGTATTAGACAACCTCCCGGTGAAAGAATAGCAATGGGCACAAACCATGGAAACCGAATGAAACTGCATATTAAGGGGGATTCCACGTACCTAACGCTTAAAATTTCAACGATAAACATTAGTAATTTTTATACGTCGCATAATACAGGGTGGACCAATTAAATTTTTTAATCAGAATCGGCTATAAAAAGGTACTGATTATTTTTTCAAATTTCTGGTTTTATTGGAAAGGTTGATTTTGGCATTTAATAATAATTCATATGACTGCCACGAGTGGCTCGGCAGTACCTCATCCGATCAACCCAATTTTTCAGTGTATATTCGATTGTTCCAGCTCTAATCTATTCAATGACAACTTCCATTTCATGTTTCAACGATACAATTGTCTCTGAACGGTTTGTGTAATATTTAATAATATTTATTCCTCACAAAAAATAATCACAGCTCCGAGGCGGCCAATTGACATCACAATTGCGGATGCCATTGGGCCATTTTTGTGGGTTCTCTCAACACCATATGCGGCAATTTAGCCTATTGACAATGCTGCCGAAATGAAAATGAGCTTCATTTGAAAACACAATATTTCGATAAAGCGAAAACGCATCGGGTGGTCATGAAGCTACCTTTGTTGGACCAATTGAACTTTGTAAGCCTTCATAACGAGGTCTTTATGCAAAATTCTTCTCAAAGAAGTGCCAGAAATTTTCAGTTCCTGCGAACGATGAGGAAGGAGTTGATGTTTATGGATGTTCTTGGACATACTCAGCCACAACAGCAGTGTTTTCGATTGAACGCACTGGACGAGAACGTACACGGGTGAGTTTGTCCAATAATAATAATTGATCCATTTTCAAGAACTCGCTTCACAAATTGACGCACAAACTGAACTGAAGACCGATCTCTTCTCGAAAATTTGCAACGTAAATTCCTTACAATTTGTGTTAAAGACTCACTACTTTGAAAGTAAGTTTAATATTATATATTAATATTAATATAATTAATATTGATATTCACAATTTTGTTCGAACGTATAAACCTCAAATTAAAAAGAATGTTACTCTACTTTTCAAAGTCAATGTAATTTTATTATTTGAACCACCCACCCTGTATTAGGGTGTCCTTCAGTCCTTCTTAGGGAAATTTTTCCCCTCTAGGTCGATTTCGTCCACTTTCATTTTAACAGATCTGCAACCATAACATTTAGCTCATTTCGTCGGCTATCGTTCTTTCAGCAAACAGATAGACGCTGCTAGATCATCATAGAATTTAACCACGACCCAGAATATATATTTTATGTACCCCATCCTTAGGTAGAGGGTTTTAATCCGTTTCCACATATATAAAAGAGTTGCTTGATTGAGTGACTTACTGGTCACTTCCCAGACTAGAGCTAAAATCATGAAATTTTGTGTGTATATTTTTTATTAAAAGGGATTTTTCTAAATTCGTATATTTAAGGGTTAAAATGTAACAAACGGTTGGACCTAGAATCCCAAAAGGCAAAGGCGTCCCCAAAAAGTGACATTTGCGAAATTCGTCTTTGTAGGCGAAATGGAACAAGAATGGTATCAACAATACGACTGAAGCTAGAATCATGAAACCCAGTGCATACATTATTCTTATAGCGCAGGGGCCAGATTTTGAGGGATTTTTCGTCACTCGTGCCTTTATGGGTTGAAAAACGGAAATAGATTGAATGATATAAAAACAAGTAAGGAAAGGCTAAAGTAGGTCGGGCCGACTATATGATACCCAACACCTTCTACTCCACTACAATTCAATTCGGTGAAAATGCGAAAGACATTTGTATGGGATCTATACATAAATCTGAACCGATCTGATCCACTTATCATATATGTTTCTAATGTAAATATAAGATGTCCTGCCGAATTTGAAGAAAATCGCGTAAGTTATGTGGTTTCTATAGCGGTTAACCTCAAATCAGGAGCGAAATTTGTGTGGGAGCTAAATCTGAACCGATTTGACACATTTTTACCGCAGATGTTTCTAATTGAAATATGAGGTGTTGAACCATATTTGATCAACATCGGTTAAAAAGTCAAATCGGGAGCGACCTTTGTATGGGAGCTATGTATACATCTGAGCCTATTTACCCATTTTCACCAGAAATGTTTTAGTTGAAAATTTACGGTTTATAGACCGGAAATTGTCAAATAGGGAGAGAAATTTGTCTGGTGGCTATATCTAAATCTAAACCGATTTGTCCCATTTTTAGCATAGATTTTTCTAACTTAGATATAAGCTGTTTTGCAAAATTTTATCGAAATCGCTTAAATTTTGTGGCTTCTAGAACAGAAAAAGTCAAATCAGGAGCAACGTTTGTATGGGAGCTATATCTAAATCTGAACCTATTTGCTTCAAATTAAACAGCGTCCGTCCTCGTCGTGCAAAAATCGTTTGTATCAAGTTTCGTTAGAATCATGCAATAATCGCTATCAGGCAGACGGACGCACGGACAGACAGACGGACATGGCTAAATCGATTCAAAAAGTGATTTTATGTCGATCGGTATATTAAACGATGGGTGTATCTCGCTTCCTTTTACGTGTTACAAACAAATGCACAAAGACAAAGAACCTGTGGTGTAGGTTATACATACATGCCCTGACCAAACTTTTGGGCCTAGAATCTGAAATAAGGACATTACTCTTATAGCATGAAGGTGAACAGCAAATATATTTTCGAAATTCTTACTTTTTGTGGACGAATTGGGTGCAAATCAAACGGCGTACAAATCTCCAAATACGTGGAAGCGCAGAATGATGTTATATTTTTAAATTTGAATTTTAAAGGGTGAAAGAAAATAAAAATGGTACTAACAACACGACCGATTCATTGAAACTTTGCACATGGTAATATTCGTCTGCAACTTAGTTTAAGTTCGAAGATGAGCGAATTATAGCTTTATTTAAATTCGTTATAACTTTATAACAGGAGCGTGGAATCCACCATGACTTGATATCTGATCATGTTTATACACTCCACAAGAGTATTATGTCTTTGTGCACCTAAAAGGAAGCGAGATAGACCCTTTGTTAATTATACCGATCGACTTAGATTTACTTTTTGAATCGATTTAGCAATACACATTATTTATTGTCCATTCTTAACAAAAATTAGCACAAGTAAGTTTTGTGGATCAAGGACGAACGCTATTTCATTTGAGGTATATCGGTTCAGATTTATATATAGCCCCATACAAAAGTCGCTCCCGATTTGACATTTTCCGCTCTAAAAACCACATATGAACCCGATATTCTTTAATTTGGCAAAACATCTTATAATCCAACTAAAGGGTGATTTTTTAAGAGCTTGATAACTTTTTTTTAAAAAAAAACGCATAAAATTTGCAAAATCTCATCGGTTCTTTATTTGAAACGTTAGATTGGTCCATGACATTTACTTTTTGAAGATAATTTCATTTAAATGTTGACCGCGGCTGCGTCTTAGGTGGTCCATCCGCTTAGTCCAATTTTGGCATTTCCACGTTTTTGAGTAACAGAGACCCAATTGGTGCGAACGGCGACGAATCGAAAATTGGTGGTCATCATTAACACTGGCCAATACAGCTGCGATATTTTCTTCAGTTCGCACTCTACGTAAGCGTGTTGGTGGTTTAATGTCCAACAATGTAAATTTGGTGCGAAATTTAGTCACAATAGCCCGAATAGCCGCTTCAGTGGGTCGATTAAACTGACCATAAAATGGAAGCGCGCAATGAACTTTCTTAACAGAGCACGCATTTTGATAATAAAATTCAATAATTTGCAAGCGTTGTTCGTTTGTAAGACGATTCATGATGAAATGTCAAAGCATACTGAGCATCTTTCTCTTTGACACCATGTCTGAAATCCCACGTGGTCTGTCAAATACTAATGCATGAAAATCCTAACCTCAAAAAAATCACTCTTTATAAACACCTATGCAGAAAGTGGATAAAATCGGTTCAGATTTAGATATAACCCCCATACAAATATCGCTCCAGATTTGACATTTTCCTCTCTAGAAACCACATAGTGTATCCGATTTTCTTTAAATTTGGCACAACATCTTATAATCCAATTAGAAACGCCTGTGCTGAAAGTAGATAAGATCGGTTCAGATTTAGATATAGCCCCCATACATATGTCGCTCCCGATTTGACATTTTCGGCTCAAGAAACCACATATTGTACCCGATTTTCTTTAACTTTGGCACAACACCTTATAATCCAAGTAAAAAACCTATGGTGAAAGTGGGTAGGATCGGTTCAGATTTGGATATTGTCCAAATACAAATGTTGCTCCCAAATGTTTAACCGATTTTGGCCAAACTATACATATTATATTTCACCTATTTCGTTCTAGATTTCAATATACCCCATACAAATGTCTTTTCCGATTTAACTTTTTTTTCAAACACATACATTTGCAGGATACAGAAAACCTTCCCGTTTTCACTTTTTCACCGAATTAAATTGTATTCGGATTGAAAGTGGAGTGTATCATAGAGTCGGCCCCGCCCGACTTTAGTCTTTCCTTACTTGTTTTTAGCTGTAGCCAGTAGCTTCGACATAAATTATCCGACCCCAAGTCAAATTTAAGTCCTTATAACTTTCATGCATATGGTATCTGAGACTGACGCTTACGTACTTGTTTAAGTTTAAGGTGATTATAAAAACTCAAACTTCAAATATCACATTGCAGCTGATTTCGACTATCTGTATGAAAATTATATCTTATGCCAATTTGTGGGGGAGGAATGAATTTACTCATTTATTTAATATTCAGTGTTTAAATTTCAACATATGGGTATTTCCATGATATCGAACGTGACCGTCGTACACATTAAAAGTGCCAAAAAAATCAAAATAAAATTGTTTTTTATTTTGACCATATGCTTAACTTATAGCTCTTATTTAACTGTAATTTTTTGTTTTCATGATACTTTTAAGAAACCAAGGCATTCGTACGTGACAAAAACAGAAGTGGTTTTCGCGGCCAACAACTAAAATGTCGATTTCAGCGAAACCTGGGGCAATATTTCAATGGGACTAATTTTAGAATGTTGTGCACTGAAGTTTCTTAAAAATGACTTCGATTTTATCCAAAAATGATTAATACTATTTTTGTAATTTAATTAAAAGCCCTGTTGAACGTGACATGTTATTTCTGTTGCACTCTTTACGATATAATAGATAATATATATTTTTTGTAATCAACAGAAGAATTCTATGTATTTATTCTAAATTTAAAATTTTATTTGTATACCCTACACCACAGGTTATAATAATTTGTGCATTTGTTTGTAACACCCAAAAGGAGGCGAGAGACCCATCGTTTATTATACCGATCGATATAGAATCACGTTTGGAATCGATTTAACCATGTCCATGTCTGTCTGTGTGTCCATCTATTTTTGTAATCACGATACAGGTCGAAATTATTGTCCGATTCTAACGAAATCTGACACAAACGATTTTTGCATGCCGAGGACGGACGCTGTTAAATTTGAAGCAAATCGGTTCAACTTTAGTTATAGCTCCTATACAAATGTTGCTCCCGACTTGACTTTTATGCTCTAGAAGCCACATAATTGGAGCGATTTTTATAAAATTTTACACAACGTCTTATATCTAAGTTAGAAACATCTGTGGTAAAAATGGGTCAAATCGGTTTAGATTCAGATATAGCCACCATACAAATTTCGCTCCCTATTTGACATTTTCCGATCTAGAAACCGTAAATTTAAACAGATTTTGTTCAAATTTGGCTTAACACCTTATATTTCAACTATAAACATTTCTTGAGAAAATATGTCAAATCAGCTCAGATTTATATGTATAGCTCCCATACAAATTTCCCTCCCGATTTGAGGTTAACCGCTGTAGAAATCACATACCTTAACCGATTTACTTTAAATTCTGCAGAACATCTTATAATTACACTAGAAACATCTCGATCGACTTTAGACTTTCCTTACTTGTTTTGATTTATTGTTTTGTAATTTTAAATGATCTTCTTTCAACTTTCTCACAGCCGTTTTCAACTCTCTTTATTTTTTCGTAATAATTATAAATAGTTAAAAAAATAATTATTGAAGTAAGAATGTTTTTCTTCGAATTTTTAATTTTCACACTTAAGATGTCAAACGTGATCAACTTTAAAGAGATACCAAGGTCACAAATTCTCTTATTTTCCACAAAGATTTTTTATTTTAATAGTACAAAAATCTCTGTTTGTACTCAAAATTTGATGATCTTTCTGCATGCACTTTGGACACAGTAGCAACAAATGTTGTTTTTCCATGTCAAACGTGACATCGAAATATGCGATAATATAAAGCACAAATTTACAAATAATTGCAGTCGTATGGTTGTGTGTCCTTTATTTTTTCACTCGCTTTTACTCCCTAAAAGATTTGAGAAAGCTAAATGCTCAATGGCTCTCTTTAAGAACTGTTATCAAAACAAAATTAGCAAGATAAAAGTTGCGCTTCCGCGCATTTGAATTCGAATATAACTAGATGGGATATGAGTAAATGTAAAAGTGGTTTACATCAGTTGAATTTGAAAATATGATAAAACAAAGTGTTTAACAGAACTTTTAATTTGTTGGTCTTGGTGAACTTTTCTGTGGAAATTCCCATATCTAGTGTTGAAAATTAAACTTTTCAATGTTCAATTTTGCACATCCTATGTTCTAACAGTTTTGAGTAATTTCACTGCCTTTATGGTAGTGAAATACCATACATACCATGTCTCTGCACTACTTTATCGTGATTTTTGGTCCATGACGGTCGTCTTCAGAAGGATTTGCAGCGATTTTCCAAAAAAATACCCGACCACTTTAAGCCAGTAGATCCCTCAAACAAAATAAATGAATGCTCTTGGAATGTGTTTTCTGTCAATTTTCATGTATAATCGGTAAAAAATTAATTTATATTGTCATTTTAATTTCATGGACAATGGATTCCTGAAACAATCGTTTTCATATTTTATTCTTTCCTTTCTTTATATATTATTCGAAGGATTGCCAAAGTTATTTATTGTTTTTAAATCAGTCTCTTCATTATACCGTTCGCTCTACCATTTCAATGGAAATGCTTTAAATTCTAAAATAAAAATTGCAATCTCTTGCCATTCAAGTTGATTGATTTCGATAAGCGAACACTTGTGTTTGGATTCTATTTTCATATTCGGTCATTTTTTTGTTCGTTCAATCAAATGTTCATTTGAATTGAATGCATTTGCATATTTAATGTGAATATCCGTCTTTTTTGCCGTTTTACCAGAAATATTTGCTGGTTATTCAGTTTATGGCATTTGTCTGTATTCGATAATACATTTACTGTGCATATATTTAGCGAAAGCATTAACGTGATCGAATTGTGTTTACTGCAAAACAGTGAAAAATAGATAAAAGCGAATACTCGAATCGGAGGGTGGTAGAGACCGGCTCTGAAATAGTGCTGCGGTAGCAGATGTTTTGGATATTCCCTTTATACTATTTGCATTATATATTACCTATGCGTACTTCATAGGGGAATATTCTCGTGACAAAATATTATTATTTTGAATTCTTCGATTTTTATGAAAATATAATGTCTAATCAGTTATTATTAAAGATTAGTTACTAAATATTGTACCTCAAACTAATAACACCGTGTCGTTAATGAAGGGTCTGAAAATCAAATAAAAATGAAATAAAAATCTAAAAAGCAAGTGTTTGTGAGAAATTGTAATTATATATAATTCGCCACTGAAATGAAGTGTGAAATACGATCTAGATTTAATGACACAATTTTGCTAAATTAAAAGCATTGTAAACATATTATAAACGCTTAGACAATATAATAGCTATCACATTTTTTCAACTATAGACTGATTCCAAAAATGTTCGACACAAAAACACACTTCTTGATTTTCTTCTCTCCGTTCAATTTTGGCGATATTCAATGTAGTTTTTATTCTATGACCCGCCAAATAGCCCCCCAGTTTACACAACTACCGCTCTAGAACCCACATGTTATATTTCAACTGAAAACACTTACCGTGAAACACCTATTGTGTATGGGGCAGATAGGTAAAATAATGCAAAAGTTGTTTATTAATTCATTTAATTTATATGGACTACATAAAATAACCTATAGATACTAAAATAAATTTGTTGATGCAGGGTGTTATGTAGGTTATCATAAAGTCGGCCCCATCCGACTTTAGACTTTCCATACTTGTTTTTTTTGTATGTTCCATTTTAAATATAAATTCTTTTTCTTGTCTTAGAGTAACTTATTGGTAGAAATTTTGAACGTTTACAGTATTTTTTTTTTTTTTGAGTTTTTTCATAGCGACAACTACAAAATATTTCGTATTTGTACTATTTTATAAAAAAAGTGAAAAATATAACAATTATTTTCATCGAGATATGCTGTAATAAGTGAATACAGAGTGTTATCAATAAATCAGAAGGTGCATATGAGCGGTGACAATATAATTACGTAAAAAATTCCAAAAATGCCTATAATATGTTAATATCTCGTAATATTTTACGAATAGCAATTTCGCAAGTGAATGGGAACGAATTTTTAGTATGTGAAGGTTTTATTGAAAATTGGTCTATCACAAAATTTGGGGCCTGTGCCAAAAACATGGGCCTATATAGAAATATATCATGATCTGCAACATTTGATCAAGACGCGATGTGAGGTGAAGGTTCTAGATCGGTAATAGAGTAAAACGGGGCCCCATTTGTATGGGGATATACCGATATATGGACCCATATATCTGACTTTCATAGTTGCTGTTTCTAGTTGAAATATAACATTATCTGCAAAATTTGATAAACGTACGATGGAAACTATGGATTCTGCAATGTTAGAAATAGAAAATGGGGGCCCTTTTGTAAGGGCGTTATATTAAAAAGTTGAACCTTATAGATGACTTTCAAAGTAAGTATTCTTATTTGATGATCTGCAAAATATTATCAAGATCCAATGTAATATGTGTGTTCTAGCTCTGTAATAATAAAAATTTGGGCCCATGTGTAAGGGCGCTACATTAACAAGTGGGCCTTTATAGATTACTTTCACAGTCGGAATTCTTAGTTGAAATTAGGGGTTGCATCCCGCGATTTCCCGCGGGAAAAAATCCCTAGAACTTTCATTATTTCAGTTTCCCATGTCCCGGGAAATTTGTACGGGATTACCGCGGGAATTCTGCAAAAAGTTTTACGTATTTCTCGCACATTTTCACTGTAAAATTGTAAAAGGTTCCAAAATAAACTAACAAAGATCACTTTTAATTAGATATCTATATCTCATTTCTTTGTGAGAATCATTTACTTTAAGAGGCCGGGTATGTTGCTGCGAAGCCACCTAGCGAAGTTTTTCACAGGGTAGAAATCATGGTATTGATAGTGTGCAGCTAAGTAATAAATGTCACCATGTCATTTGTATATATATTTGCATTCTATAAAATATATATGCAAAATGGTCTTGAACCGTGAGAATATCCCAGTTCAAAACAAATTTTGGATATCGATAAGCGGTTCTCGTGATATGCTAGTATCTGTGGAGAAATATTACAGGGGTTATATACAATAACTAATAAAATAAAAAATATCCATACATTCAATTCAATTCTGCTGCCTCAAAATATAAATTTAGGCTTTCGAAGCTACAGGAGAACGAACTGATAACTTAATATTTATTGACGATTAATAATACATCTCTCGTGTGTGCAATATCATTCTCTACCGCGCTCTCTTTCTCCAATAAAATTAGAAATAGACTATCTGACGTTGTCTGGTTTAAAAATTTTCTATATTTCAAAAAACCACTTAATTTAAAAAAATATGGGAGAAAAGGAGGTAGGATGAATGAAGAGTGATAGAAAAGATGGGATTATCTCATATTTTAGTCCGTGTTCCCATTTATTCTTTCGAACCAGGATGATTTCTCTACAAATCAGATGAGGGTCATTTTTTATAAATCATTTAAAACTTGATTTCATTATGGTTTTTATGCGAAATATAATAATTTACTTTATTAAATTACGGATGTTTTATTCTGAGTAAGGAAAAAATATGTTTTTATATAGCAAACAATATTTCCCGTCCTGTTCCGGGATCCCGGGAAATCGAAAAAATAATTCCCGTTTCCCGGGAAATAAAAAGTACGGGAAAATGGAAACCCTAGTTCAAATATAAGATGATGGGTTATAGAGCGATAATTGTGTAAATTATACTTTCAAAGTAGGTGTTTCTCATCTACATATAATATGGTGTGGGAAATTTGATCAATATCTGATATAAAATGTGTATTCTAGAGCAATAATAGTGTAAATTGGAGGTACATTTGTATGGGAGCTATATCGAAACATGGAACCATGTAACCCACTTTCATGTTAGCTATTTCTTATCCGAATATAACATGATCCTTAAAATTGTATCAAGATCCAATGAAAAAAATGTGTATTCTAGAGCAGTAATAGGGTAAATAGAGGCTATGTCTGAATCTGGACCGATTTTCTCCAAATTCAATACCGATGGTCGTTGGTAAGTAATTGATACAATTTTACGGCAAATACAAATTGTACAGTAGTAATAGGATGAATCGGACCATTTGCGTCCTTGAGGGGTAAAAATTAAAATGGGAGCCATTTGCACGATGTGGGTTCTAGAGATGTAATAGAGTAGAATGGGGACCCATTTGTATGGAGGTTATACCAAAATGTGGACCCATATATTTGACTTTTATAGTATGTATTCTTAGTTGAAATATAATATAATCTTCAAAATTTCAGAAACTTCCTTTGCAAAATGTGGGTCTTAGAGAGATAATAATAAAAATGGGGCCCGTTTTAAAGAGCGTTACATTTAAAAGTGGGCCTTTATAGATCACTTACAAAGTACGTATTCTTTATTGAAATATAACATGATCTGCAAAATTTTATCAAGATCCATAGTAAGATGTGGGTTCTAGAGCGATAATAGTGTAATCTGAGGGCCCATTTGTATGGGGGCTATACCAAAACATTGACCTATATAGCTGGCTTTCAAAATAGTTGCTTCTAGTCTAAATGTAACATTGTGTGGGACATTGGATCGAGATCCGATGTTAAATGTACATTTTAGAAGAGTAATATTGTAAATCGGATGTACATTTGTATGGGGCTATATCAAGTCAAGGACGCATGTGGTCCTCTTTCCCTTGGCTGTTTTTAGTACAAATATAACACGATCCTGAACATTTTCTCATGATCCCATGAAAAATGGGAGCAATAATAGTGTAAATTGTAGGGATATTTGTATGATCTAAATCTGAACCGATTTCTTCCAAAAATAACTTTTGCCAAATTTCATGACAATAGGACAACAGTTGCGACCTGTAGAGTGCGAACAAGCTTAGATGGACAGCAGACGGAAATATGGGCGAAAGGGGATAAAATGGTACCACCCAAATGGCTGCAGTTAGAATAGTGAAATTCGGTGTGTACATTGCTCTGACTATAACTGACTATATTCGTAACTGTAGGATCAAACCGGTAGAATTGGTACCAAGTAAACGGCTGTAGCTAAAATCGTGAAATTCAGTCGTCTGTCTTCGTTGATACGCAAAATATGAGTATTTCTCCAAATTCGTTTGAGTTTGAGGGTCAATATGGAATTAAAGAATAAAACCGGTACCAAGCAAACGGATGTACCTAGAATCGTGAAATTAAATGCGTATATTCTAATGTGGACGCGAAACATTAAGGATCTTTGAAATATGTACTTTCTCCCTAATGACACCTTTTTTTCATTTTTGAAGATTGCTGCCTCATATTCACTTTTTGATTACAATTGCTGTAGTATATTTATATATAGTAGTGGACTATATAATATTAATAATAATGAAGCAATACAATTTATTTAAAACAATGCGCATAAGTATGACATAAATTTACAGGTGGCAACATTTTTATACATTGGTTTTATTTAAAAACAAGTAAGGAAAGGCTAAAGTCGGGCGGGGCCGACTATATAATACCCTACACCACTCCCTGCGTATGTACCTCGCTTTGATTACTAACCCCGGGTATTTCATGGGAGCAATTTTATGTAGTTCATATAAATTATAAAGTTACTATAAATTAATCTTTAGTCATATTTAACGAATATGGTTAATAATATGGTAATTGATTAATTACACAGTGCAACACGAAAAAAAATAACCATATACGGACACCGCTACATGATAAAAGACCAAAAAAAAAAGACCCGTGTTTTTTTTTCCCCAAAGTCATGCACTTTTTTTTTATGGGCCCCCAGAGATTTGAGGCCTCGGTGTAATTTTTGGAAAAAAGTGATCATATTCTCAGGCTCATATCTTGCAAACCGTTCGAAATTTTGATTTACTCTCTGAGGCAAAGTTCTAGCTCTTGTCATAAAGAGCAAAAATTGTGAGCATATAAAAAAAAACTTCATCTTCAAGGTCAAAATCGCAAAAAACTTAAAAAATTCGATTTTTTTTAACCTTTGTTCCCCTGTTCAGGTCCATAGGTAGCAAACCGCTGAAAATTCAGGGAAACAATCAACTACAAAAATATACCTAAGATCTCAATAAACAACTTTCTAGAACATATGAACTTCCTAGGAATTATTCTTAACACCGTTTAGGTAGCGCTTAGGTAGCCTCAAAATTGAAAAATTTCCCAAAAATTTTTTAATTTCATTTGTTTTTTCTTTACTTCAACATTGACATACTATGCTATCTAATACAAAAATAATAAAAAAAATATTCCTCCACACTTCCTCTTGGTCTCCACGAATTACATTGGAATTGATTCAGAGGTGAGCGCGAATCCCAATTACAAAGAAAACAAAAGAATTTTGGGAAGCTGCCCTTATCGATGATCCCTTGCAAAATTTTTCACTTTTGCGGCTACCTAAGCGCTACCTAAACGGTGTTAAGAATAATTCCTAGGAAGTTCATATGTTCTAGAAAGTTGTTTATTGAGATCTTAGGTATATTTTTGTAGTTGATTGTTTCCCTGAATTTTCAGCGGTTTGCTACCTATGGACCTGAACAGGGGAAAAAAGGTTAAAAAAAATCGAATTTTTTAAGTTTTTTGCGATTTTGACCTTGAAGATGAAGTTTTTTTTATATGCTCACAATTTTTGTTCTTTATGACAAGAGCTAGAACTTTGCCTCAGAGAGTAAATCAAAATTCCGAACGGTTTGCAAGATATGAGCCTGAGAATATGATCACTTTTTTCCAAAAATTACACCGAGGCCTCAAATCTCTGGGGGCCCATAAAAAAAAAGTGCATGACTTTGGGAAAAAAAAACACGGATCTTTTTTTTCGTCTTTTATCATGTAGCGGTGTCCGTATATGGTTATTTTGAAATGACTTCAAAAATGTTGCACAGTGTTAATTAATTGATTATTATTATTATTATTATTACAAATTATACAGTAGTAATAGAACCGACATTTCAAAAAGGAACCTATAACAACATTCTGGGCCTGGTCTAAAACATGGGCCTATATATTTCTCATTCACGGTAGGTATTGCTAGTTGAAAAATATCATGATCTGCAAAATTTGATTAAGATCCGATGTAAGATGTAGTTTCTAGAGCCGTAATAGATCAGAATAGGGTCCATTTGGGCATCACCCAAACAAATCTCATTGCAATTCAATTCGGTAAAAAAGTGAAATTGGGAAGGATTTTTGCATCCTGTAAATGTATGTGTTTGACAAAAAATGTTAAATCGGAAAGGACATTTGTATGGGTGTATATTGAAACCTGAAACGATGTGACCCGCTTTCACCATGTATGTTTATTGGTGAAATATAATATGTAAAGTTTGGCCAAATTCGGTTAAACATTCGGGAGCAACATTTGTATGAGGGCTGTATCTAAATCTGAACCGAACTTACCCAATTTCTGCATAGGTATTTCTAGTTGGATAATAAGATGTTGTGCCAAATTTAAAGCAAATCGGGTACAAGATGTGGTTTCTAGAGCGGAAAATGTCAAATCGGGAGCAACATTTGTATGGGGGCTATATCTAAATCTGAACCGATCTTACCCAATTTCTGCATAGGTGTTTATAGTTGGATTACAAGATGTTGTGCCAAATTTAAAGAAAATCGGGTACAAGATGTGGTTTCTAGAGCGGAAAATGTCAAATCGGGAGCGAGATTTGTATGGGGGCTATATCTAAATCTGAACCGATGTTACCCAATTTTTGCATACGTGTTTCTAGTTCGACTATAAGATGTTCTGCCAAATTTAAAGAAAATCGGGTACAATATGTCGCTTCTACAGCGGAAAATGTCAAACCGGGAGCGACATTTGTATGGGGGCTATATCTGAATCTGAACCGATCTTACCCAATTTTTCCATACGTGTTTCTAGTTCGATTATAAGATGTTCTGCTAAATTTAAAGAAAATCGGGTACAATATGTCGCTTCTACAGCGGAAAATGTCAAATCGGGAGCGACATTTGTATGGGGGCTATATCTAAATCTGAACCGATTTCCTCCAACTTCAATACCGATGGTACTTGGCCAGAAAAAATAACTTCTGCCAAGTTTCATGACAATCGGACAACAATTTCGACCTGTAGAATGCGAACAAGCTTAGATGGTCAGCAGACGGACGGACGGACAGACAGACATCGTTAAATCGACTCAGCTGGTGATTCTAAGCCGATCGATATACTTTAAGGTGGGTCTAGCTCGATTATTCCTTGGTGTTACAAACATTTGGCGCGAAACTAACTTATAATACCCTAGTCCACGAAGTGGTGTAGGGTATAAAAATAAGAGATAAAAATCTGGTAACACCTTACTCGGTTACTAAGAGAGTAGTAAGCTACTTTCTTGCTAAGCGAGTAAATTCCATAAAAAATTAAGCCAGTAAGCCCAATCGAACAGGCCTATTGTGTAATACACGTACATATTTTGGTATCGAAAGACTGAGTCGCGACGTCCTCATTATTATAACTAATGCTTCATTATGGAATACATTGAGTATAACGTTTTCACTTAAATGTTTCATGGTTGTGTTTAAACTGAAGATGTTTCATTTTGGCCACTCTTGTGTAGGACACACAAATCTCGCAACGATGATCTTCGTCGGCACACAAATGTATATTTAGGACTTAAAGTTGCACTGTCCTCCGACTATTATACCATTTACACTGTTCGGACACATTTGGAACATGAACCTTATTATTGTGTTTCTTTAGTGTATCAAAATTGGTGGAGCTTTACCATTCTTTGGAAGGATTATGGATTATGATATTCAAGATGTGTGGTTAAATATGCCCCAAATGAAAATCTCTAATTAAAAAAAATAATTTATGCAAAAATTAAATTAAATTTATGCATATTATAAAAAATTTGAGAATGGATTCCCACTCCCAAAAATAATTGTATGGGATAATAATATGAAATAATGGAACGTTGGCTAATATCGGCTAATATTAATGAATATTAAACTACTTGCCAAAAAATAATAAAAAAATTTATTAAAAGCCAATACAAATTGTTCCTCCCTTTTCCCAAAATTGGCAAATGAATTTCGTAATGGGAGTGATTGAATGACAAAACGAGCCGGTAAATCATTCAAAATCCGCCGATAATTATGGGTCGGCTTGTAACTCTGTTAACGGCTACTTAAAGTTAATGCGGGGTACGTGAGGTTTAGATTAGCGGTTTTTCCTGGTTTCTTATTTTTCAATTTTTACAGTATTTATAAACTTTTATGTACAACTGGACTGGCGTTATTCCACCATGAGTCTCTTGTTCTTTAAGTAATTGTCCTATAAGACAATTGAAATGTCATTCTCTATGGACCTATATAAATTATGAGAGCAAAGACATCGACATCTGTGTTTGAAGTGCAGACAAAAATTCTAGAACATTTGCTACTTACAGACAGTTTAATGTACGTATGGGTATGTGAGTGCATTTGTTTTTGTCCTTTCGTTATTTAATGGAGATTTAAAGCCTTTGGTTTGTTATTTTAAATTCGAAGAAAGGAAAAGTTTTCAGAGTTGATTATAAATTGCAATGAACAACACCGAAATGTACATCGTTATTCCACTTACAACAAGTCCATGCAGAATTCTTAGCTGACGAATACATATATATAGATATTACCGACTTATGTAATTGTTTACTTTTGAAGAGAAATCAAAATGTCCTTTCCGCCAAAATGGTTGTAGTAATAATAAAAAAGCCCTTTAAAAATACGTTTTATTGTTAATATTGTGTGTTTTATCACAATAAATGCATAAGGAGATCGTTGCAAATAAAAGATCGAAAATATACAATTACTTTAAAAATCCGAAATGAAATTCAATTTTTGACACAGATAAAAGTCTACATACGACAATCGATGACGGTCAGTGTTCTGAAAAAAATATAGGTAGAAACAGGGTTGTCTGATATGGCGATTTCTTGCCAAACGTGGCGAATTTTGAATGTGTTTGGTGACTTTATTTTGGCGATATGGCGATTTTTTGGTGATTTATAAAATAGTTGGCGATTTTATTGACTAATATTAGAAAATTTAAATCTGTTCTCCGATTTTATTATATTGGCGTTACTTTGTAGGGAAATATATTATAATTTGTATGCAAGTCGTAGATATGCGTTCATGTCAAACCGAACACTCTAAATTACCATTTCCGATTTCTTTACAACTTAGTAGGATAACTGCACTCTATAAAATATTTGATTTATAGAGGACGAGAAAATTATATATTTTCTTGAGAATTAGTAAAATCAAGATAAAACGTTCGAGGTAGGAACATTGAAAATGGTATTGTGGAAAACGCATGAGTACAATTCAAAGAATGAAGACGTATTTTAAAGATAATTGTATTTTGTTATCTTCTGCGGTTTTATTAAAAAGAAAAAATAGGCGTGTTCCCGTCAATTATAAACAAACCATGTACATTTTAGAATTTAGAAATAATAATAATTAAAAACTGTAATAAATGTTGACGAACGAAAATGCTATTTTTGAACGAATGTAAGCTTTTCTAATAAAACAGAGTTTTCAAAATGATTTTACTGAGATTTGTTTATATTCCGTTCCATTTAAAATACCTGAAATAAAATACCTGTCATGAAAGTCGTTGGTCCATGAAAACGAGAGAAAGAGATCAACTTAATATTAGAAACTGCTTCATAAAGGAGAAAAAGTATATTTTTAATGTTAATTGTTTTTTAACCAAAAATCCCTGCGTTGAAAGTGTATTCTGCATTATGAATTGCCTAAAACCACCATTTAGAACAATTAAGAAAATGCTTTCTACACCATTATAACTCAATTCGGTGAGGTTTTTGGCGTATATATATTAGAGTGGCTTCTAAATAAAAGTAGTGGATGTTCCCGACTAAAATGAAAGATTGGTTTGTTTTAGGTCTTCTCCCAAAATATTACGCTTTTATTATTGTCCGTTGGTGAGCTGGACGCGTTCAAAATAACCTCTATAAATCAGTTTTTTATACACTCCACGAGAGTATTATGTCTTTGTGCATTTGTTTGTAACACCCAAAAGGAAACGAGATAGACCCATTGTTAATTATACCGATCGTCTTAGAATCACTTTCTGAGTCGATTTAGCAATGTCCGTCTGTCTGTCTGTCTGTCCGTCCGTCCGTCCGTCCGTCCATCTATTCTTGTAATCACGATACAGGTCGCAATTGTAAACAGAACCAAATGAAACTTTGCACTACGATGTTTTTCGGGATAAGGACGAACGCTATTTAATTTGAAGAAAATCGGTTCAGATTTAGATATAGCCCCCATACGAATTTCACTCCCGATTTGACTCTTTTCACTCTAGATACCACATATTACAACAGATTTTCTTTAAAATTGGAAAAACATCTTATATTGTAACTAGAAACACCTGTGGTAAAAATGTGTTAGATCGGTTCAGATTTATATATAGCTCCCATACAAATTTCTCTCCCGATTTGACTTTTTCCGCTCTAGAGACCACATAATGTATCAGATTGTCTTCAGATTTGGAAAACATCTTATATTTCCACTAGAAACACCCATGGTGAATATCGGTCAGATCGGTTCAGATTTATATATAGCTCCCATACAAATTTCTCTCCCGATTTGACTTTTTCCGCTCTAGAGACCACATAATGTATCAGATTGTCTTCAGATTTGGTAAAACATCTTATATTTCCACTAGAAACACCCATGGTGAATATCGGTCAGATCGGTTCAGATTTATATATAGCTCCCATACAAATTTCGCTCCCGATTTGACTTTTTCCGCTCTAGAAACCACATATTGTGTCAGATTGTCTTCAGATTTGGTAAAACATCTTATATTCCCACTAGAAACTCCCATGGTGAATATCGGACAGATCAGTTCAGATTTATATATAGCTCCCATACAAATTTCTCTCCCGATTTGACTTTTTGCGCTCTAGAGACCACATAATGTATCAGATTGTCTTCAGATTTGGTAAAACATCTTATATTTCCACTAGAAACACCCATGGTGAATACCGGTCAGATCGGTTCAGATTTATTTATAGCTCCCATACAAATTTCGCTCCCGATTTGAATTTTGCGCTCTAAAAACCATAAATTGTACCCGATTTTCTTTAAATTTGGGACAACATCTTATAATCCAACTAGAAACACTATGCAGAAATTGGGTAAGATTGGTTCAGATTTAGATATAGCCCCAATACAAATGTCGCTCCCGATTTGACTTTTGCCGCTTTATTGTGCTCGATTTTCTTTAAATTTCGCACAACATCTTATAATCTAACTAAACAAAACTATGGTGAAAGTGGGTAAGATCGGTTCAGATTTAAATATAGCCCAAATTCAAATAATGCTCCCATAAGTTTAACCGATTTTGGCCAAACTATACATTTTATATTTCACCTATTTCGTTCCAGGTTTCAATATATCCTCATACAAATGTCCTTTCCGATATAAAATTTTTTGTCAAACACATACATTTACAGGATACAAAAAACCTTCCCGTTTTCACTTTTTCACCGAATTGAATTGTATTCGGATTGAAAGTGGAGTGTATCATAGAGTCGGCCCCGCCCGACTTTAGCCTTTCCTTACTGGTTTTTTCTTGAATAAAATTCACGGTGAGAGTGGTATTTAGAAAAAACCTGCTAGAAATTAAAAGCCTTATCAAACCTTATCAAAAACTTGCATTTTAACGCAGAATAGAGGGTAGAATTTTAACATTGTTGTGCAATTTTTGTTGCATTTTTTATAAAAACCGTAATAACTTCCATATTTATACACTCCACGAGAGTATTATGTCTTTGTGCATTTGTTTGTAACACCCAAAAGGAAGCGAGATAGACCTATTATTAATTCTACCGATCTACTTAGAATCACTTTTTGAATTGATTTAGCAATGTCCGTCTGTCTGTCAGTCTATCCATTGTTGTAATCAAATTACAGGTCGCAATTATAGTCCGATCTTAACAAAAATTGGTACAAGTAAGTTTTGTGGATCAAGGACGATCGCTATTTAATTTGAGCCATATCGGTTCAGATTTACATATAGTCCCCATACAAAAGTCGCTCCCGATTTGACATTTTCCGCACTAGAAGCCACATATTGAAGCCAACATTGTTTAAATTTGGTAAAACATCTTATAATCCAATTATAAACAGCTATGCAGAAATTGGGTAAGATCGGTTCAGATTTAGATATAGTCCCCATACAAAAGTCGCTCCCGATTTGACATTTTCCGCACTAGAAGCCACATATTGAGGCCAATATTGTTTAAATTTGGCATAACATCTTATAATCCAACTATCAACACCTATGCAGAAAGTGGGTAAGATCGGTTCAGATTTAGATATAGCCCCCAAATAAAAGTCGCTCCCGATTTGACATTTTCCGCACTAGAAGCCACATATTGAAGCCAATATTGTTTAAATTTGGCATAACATCTTATAATCCAACTATCAACACCTATGCAGAAAGTGGGTAAGATCGGTTCAGATTTAGATATAGCTCCCATACAAATGTCGTTCTCGACTTGACTTTTTCCGCTTTAGAAACCACATATTGTACCCGATTTTCTTTCAATTGGGCGCAACGTCTTATAATCCAATTAGAAACACCTATGCTCAAAGTGGGTAAGATCGGTTCAGATTTAGATATAGCCCAATACAAATGTTGCTTCCAAATGTTTAACCGATTTTAGCCAAACTATACATATTATATTTCACCTATTTCGTTCCAGGTTTCAATATACCCCCATACAAATGTCCTTTCCGATTTAACATTTTTTGTCAAACACATACATTTACAGGATACAAAAATCCTTCCCGTTTTCACTTTATTACCGAATTGGATTGTATTCGGATAGAAAGTGGAGTGTATCATATAGTCGGCCCCGCCCGACTTTAGCCTTCCCTTACTTGTTTTAGTTCGATTTGTGATTTTGTTGGATTGTTGAAGAGGTATTGATGACCAATTTCAATTTTTAGAACTTCATAACCCATTAAGGGCCGACAATTTTTTTCTTTCTGTTGGTTCTCAGTGGGTAAAATGTGATGTAAAAACTGAAATATGGGGTCATTTGCATCGTAAACACATTCTAATGTTAACGATGCAAACCCATTAGCGGCCCTTAATGGGTTAGCAAATTCTAAAAACTGCAATTGGTTATCAACACCTCTCCAACGAGCCCCTAAAAACATAAATCGAACTAAAAATGTGGAAGTTATTGCGGTTTTTATAAAAAATGCATCAAAAATTGCACTAAAATAGTATAAATCTGTGCTTTTTGCTGGGTCATATTGCAAGTTTTTAATATGGTTTTATAAGGCTCGGGTCGGATTTTAATTTCTAGCGATTTTTCTCAATACCATTCTCATGGTGAATTTTATTCAAGAAAAACATGAAAGCGAATATTTTGGGAGAACACTTAAAACAAACCAATCTTTCATTTTAGTCGGGAACTTCAACAACATTTTTTCCTTCCTCAAAAAAGAAGCCACTCTAATATATATCATGGTGTTCAGCAATCGTAGGTATAGGGTGCAAATGGTTTCGTCGCTCGGACCAAACAGTTACAAAATACTTTTGCAATTTGATTCATCTTTAGCTTGAACGCATACTAAACAGGTAAGGAAAAAGTAGGGCGGAGCCGACTATATGATACCCTACACCACTCCCTGCATATATACCTGGTTTTGATTACTAAACCCAGGTGTTTTATGGGGGGAGTTTATGAAGTTCATATAAATTATTCAGTATACCATAAATTAATCTATAGTCAAATTTCAAGAATATGGTAAAATTGATGAACATTTTTGCATTATGTTACTCATACATATGTTGGGCCCATGCGCCTAGTGAAAAATATAACAATTATTTTCATCAAGATTAGCTGTAATATGTTGAATCCAGAGTATTATCAACAAATCGGAGGGTGCCTATGAACGTTGATAATATATTTGCGTGATGTTCCGTGATAATATGATGGTTTTAATGAAAATTGCTGGGACAGTTTGAAATCATGATATAATTTTCCGAAAGTAAATATAACATGATCTGGAAAAATTTATCAAAATTCTATAAGAAATGTAGATTTTACATCGGTAATATGATAAATGGGACTGATATTTGTAGGGCGTCTCTCGCAACAATTGTGGGCTGTGCCAAAAAATGGGTTTATATATTTAGTTCTCATTCACTGTAGGTACTCCTAGTTGAAATATATCAGGATCTACAAAATTTGATCAAGATCCGAAGCTGTAGGTTCTGAAGCGGTAATTGACTAAAATGAGGGCCCATTTTTATGAGGGTTCTACCAAATTATGGACCCAAATATTAGACTTTCAAAGTAGTTGTTTCTAGTTGAAATAGAACATGATCTGCAAAATTTGATAAACTTCTGATGTAAACTATGGTTTCTAGAGTGGTAAAAGTAAAAATGTAAGGACACTACATTAAAAAGCGGACCCCAATAGATCACTTTCAAAGTAGGTATTCTTATTTGATGATCTGCCAAACAATATAAAGATCCAATGCAGTATGTAAGTACAACAGCTGTAATACTAATAATTGGGGCCCATTTAAAAGGGAGCTACGTTAACGAGTGGGCCCTTATAGATCACATTCACAGTAGGAATTCTTAGTTGAACATGATCTGCAAAAAGTTATCAAAATTCAATGTAAGATGTGCATTTAAGAGAAATAATAGTGTAAATCGGAGGTACATTTGTAAGGGACCCATGTAACCCACTTTCATTTAGGTATTTCTAGTTCGAATATAACATCATCCTGAAAATTGTACCAATGTCCACAGAAAAATGTGAATTCTACAGCAGTAAAAGGGTAAATTGGAAGGATATTTATATGGATGATATATCTGAATCTGAAACGATTTCCTCCAAATTCAATACCGATCGAGGTTCTGATTTACATATAGCCCCGAAATTTCGCTCCCGATTTGTCCTTTTTCTGCTCTAGAAACAACATATTTTACCCTATTTTTTCAAATTTGTCACAACACCTTCAATTCAAATAATTCAAGTAGATCAGAGCTGTTAAATTTCGATTACGATTAGTAATTAATTACATTACTTTTTAAAAAGAATCGTAATGATTATATAATCCACTATTCAACAATTTCTGATTACTAATTGATTACGATTACAAATAATCAAAAAATAATCAGGATTACTTGCGATTACCGTTACCTTTCGGTTTTAGCTGGCAAAAGAACGAGAACAGAAAAAATCAAAACTGACATATATTGAAAAGTCAAAAGTTTTGACAAACAGACTACTATGACTCTCATACCGATTTCGCGAGAATCAAAAGTAATCACAAAAAATCAAAAGTAATCTAAAATAGTCAAAAGTAATCTTTTAAAGTAGTCGAACTCATTTTTGATTACTTTTGATTATTTTTCAGTAATCGCAAGTAATCCTGATTATTTTTTGATTACTTGTAATCGTAATCAATTACTAATCGTATAAAACTGAATGTAATCGTATTGTAATCATTACTTCTACTTAAAAAAAATAATCTAATTATTTACTAATGATTACGATTACTAATCATTACTTAACAGCTCTGAAGTAGATATACATACCTACATACAGTGGTGGTCACGAATTCAGCACAGTCACCACATGTAACTTTATAAAGCAAATATTTCAACTTCAACTTTATGTTTTTTGACCGGAATTTTTCTAAAATATTACGTACCATAAGATGACCATTTAACGTTGTTTTTGTTCGGTTCTTATGCTGCATTTTAGTTTTATGCAATTTAAAGTACAAATAATACGAAAAGTGATTGGACAGTAATTTAGCACAAATTTAAAAAACTTTAATCAAATCGGAAAAAAACTTGAACTAACCAATACATTTTATTATAAACTTAATATTTGGTTGGATAATCGCTATTTTGAGTAATAGCTATACATCTTCTGGATATACTCTCCACTAGAGACATAAAAGACTCCATTGGAGTAGCATATCAGGAATTTTGAGTTTAATTCAAGAAATCGGGCAAATTTTTGGATTTTATTGCTATAATATGTTGTTAAAGTCCATTCCATAGATTCTCAATAGGATTGAGATCCGGTGACTGTGCTGCACCATTTTTCAAAATCTATTTTGTTCAGCCCCAAACTGGCGTTAAGTGTGTTTTGGTCGGTTGTCGTGTATAAAACGCCACTTAATTGGCATGTCTTTAACTGAATATGTTATCATAGTATCAACAAGTAGATTTTTTCATCAGATTTTTGCCAGTTGAGCTTTTAAATGGATCTGCTACGCAGGTTCTATAAATTAAATAATACCCTAGACCACGAAGTGGTGTAGGGTATAAAAATCCGATTTATTGCTTGTTTTTCTCGGCGTAGGACATTGTGCAATATTTTTGAAGCTCCCATAAGTGCCAATATGGCTTAGTATATTGTACACAATCTGTCTGGATCAATTTATAATGTTTGCAATATCCCCAGCGGTACTTCCACTGTCGTTCAATTGCATAATAACCTGACGCTACGCCTCAATATACTATTTTCCTTTAGCAATGTCTAATTATAAATTTTGTTAAATAATAACTTCCATTTGAGTAAAAATTACCCAAACATACCAATTAATTAATTTAAACGCAAAAAATAAATAGAAAATAACAACTTTTATCAAATGTGCTAAATTTGTGTCCAGCCCAGATTACGAATTACTTGCAAAAACATGAGAGTACGAAGAAAAGGCACAAAAGAATTCGAAAAAAATGATTGGGCTTACTGATCACACCATAAGCAACACTAAAAAACAAATATTTTGCGCAGAGTTCATTATCAGAACAAATTATTTGCTATTATAAACAACACATGTGAAGTGTGCTAAACTCGTGACCACCACTGTATGTATATTAGGCTGGGTCGTTATCATACAAATGGAAAAGCAAGTTCCAGTCACCCCAAAATTTGCAAAATATTTCGTTCCTAGATCAAGCCATCTGTGAGCTAAACGCTCCTGAAATTAACCCTAAAAATCATATTTTTCCGGTGTAATTTTTATACACTCCACGAGAGTATTATGTCTTTGTGCATTTGTTTGTAACACCCAAAAGGAAGCGAGATAGACCCATTGTTAATTATACCGATCGACTTAGAATCACTTTTTGAATCGATTTAACAATGTCCGTCCGTCCGTCCGTCCGTCTATTCTTGTAATCAAAGTACAGGTCGCAATTGCAGCCAGAACCAAATGAAACTTTGCACAACAAAGTTTTTCGGGATAAGGACGAACGCTATTTAATTTGAAGAAAATGGGTTCATATTTATATATAGCCCCCATACGAATTTCACTTTTTCTGCTGTAGAAACCACATATTTTACCAGATGTTCTTCAAAACTAGCAAAACATCTTACATTTCAACTAGAAACACCCACGGTGAAAATGAGCCAGATCGGTTCAAATTTAGATATAGCTCCCATACGAATTTCACTCCCGATTTGACTTTTTCTGCTGTAGAAACCACATATTTTAACAGATTTTCTTCAATTTTGGTAAAATATCTTATATTTCCATGAGAAACACCCAGGATGAAAATGAGTCAGATCGGTTCAGATTTATATATAGCTCCTATGCAAATTTCGCTTCCGGCTTGATTTTTCCGCCCCAGAAACCACGAAATTTTCACCGAATTACTTCAAATTGAGAACTGGAAGAACCTCTTGTGAAATGGGTCACTTCATTCCATGTTTGGATATAGCCCTGATACAAATATTCCTCTCTATTTGACAAATTGAACCAGGGCATATTATCCTATGATTAGGAAACATTCAAAAATTCTTCCCGTTTTCACTTTTTTCCGAATTGAATTGTATTCTGATAGAAAGTGCAGTGTATCATATAGTCGGCCCGCCCGACTTTAGCCTTTCCTTACTGGTTTTGTGTTACAATTTTCCCAAAATTTTTTCTGAAATAATAGACCCTTGAAAGCATTTTAAATAAAAGTTTTGATTCTTGTCTTAGAGTAACTTATTGGTCGAATTATTGGACGTTTATAGTAATTTTTGTGGATTTTCATAGTGACTACTGAAAACTTTTTCCTATTTGGTAGTAATATTTTATAAAAAATAAATAGCTGTAGCCAATACCTTTCGAATGATGCCTAAATGATAAACATCGGAAAGAAATTGACGCCGGAGCGCTCATTTTTGTAAAAAGCGGTTGAACATTTTGGCACTGAAAATCCATCTCCTCTATTAAATTATTTCACAAAAATGGAGTCAGTGACGTCATTTTTCGTCCGTTATTCATCATTTAGGCATCATTCGAATGGTATTTATTCTTTATTACACCTCTTACAAAATGTTTTCCAGTAATATGAGTTTTAAGTTTGAAACCCCACAAAAAATCAATATAAACGGCCAATAACTCTACCAATGACTTATTCTAAGACAAGAATACAAATTTTTATTTAAAGCGTTTCCAAGTGTCTTTTAACTCAGAAAAAATATTTGGGCAAACATGCAACATAAAAATATTACAAAAAACATGATTTTTAGAGGTGTTTTCAGGAGCGTTTAGCTCACAGATGGCTTGATATTTTGTAGATCATCACTAAACAATCCAATCTTCATTTCTGGGTGGTGGCCGCTGCCATATAATGTATATTACCTTGAAACATACATTATGAGAATGGTTCACAATGGTTCCATACAAAAATTCTTCCAAATTTCACTTTTTTACCCAATTGAATTGCAATGGCGAAGAAAGTGGAGGGTATCATATATTCTGTCCTGTCCTGTTTTCGCTGTAGAATGCACAACATTTGAAGAAAACCCTTTAAAATGATTTTCTTCAAATTTGGCACAACACCTTATATTTTGACTAGAAATTTCTATGGTTAAAATGAGTCTCCCATTTAGTTTATAATTACAATTTAAATGTTCTAACAAATCTAGAAATATCATTTTAAATCAGTTCTTATTTTTGTAATATAGAATTAATAAATTTGCAAATGCACTACTTCGGCACTTCCACCTTTGATTGACAATTACTGGTATGTAAAAAATTAACACGGTTACCACACCCATTTCGAAACCAGGCTGATATTATTATTCCACTTAATTAAGTCCCTTTCGGCTGACGCAATGAAAATGTTAATACATCTTAACATCAGAAAACAGACACTTAAAAATGGATGTTAATTATAACAATTACAAAATAGTGGACGCTGTCCCCATTTAACAACCATCAAAAAAGAGAAAGACAAAATTTAATTCTGGCGTGGTCCTTTCTTTTGGTGTCATTTTGATGTTTCCACAAAACGAAGTCAAAAGTGCATTCATTATTATTTGCCATTGTGCTGTTAGAGAATAACCTTTAGACTTTTACTTTGCCATTTTAATCCTTAAGGAGATTTAAAATGTCACAATAAGCTCCAGTGCTAACTTATTTAACTGCAAGGCGATGAAAAAGACGAACACGGCCAGTCCTTGTTCGTCATCAGCAGCGTTTGCCACCACATTGTCCTGTATATAACCGAATGCCCACCCACGCCCACCAATGCAATGGAATGGCATCAAAGCCAAAGCTAAGGATGCCCAGCTGGATAGGGCTGTCAATCGTGTAAGCAAAAGCAATCGGTGTATGCAAAATTTTCATTACAGTTGTGGATGATTATACTTGTTAATATCATATTTTGAAAATCGTGGAAATGAGATGATTAGAAATATATTTTAGAAATTCATTGATTTGTTTTTCAAATTTCCACGGCAAAAAATATATATTGTTCATCGCATACATAGGAGTAAATTAAATGTAGATCATGCAGGACTTATTATACATACTTACTTACTACACAGTTACCAAACAGATTTCACCAACAAATATAAACATGCTGGGGTTTCTTTGTTCTATTTAGTATAAGACAGGGTTCAATGATTATTTGCTCTTCATCCTATTTATATAAGGGATTATAAGTAGTGATTGTGGAGAAGTCAGTGCATCCGGAAAAAGTTACACTATAGGAATGAAAAACTTTAAGACGTGATTAAAAATATGTACATATTTTGTCTTACCTCCGCCTCTGTAAACCAGTTAATACCTAGGAACATCTAAAGAGAAAATGAACAAAATCAGTCGATGGCGTCCGCATAAGTGGCTTCCCGTATTGACCCATTACCGCTCAGAAGTCAGAAGTATTTTAGACTATAGCAGTTATTTCTATAAAATAAGCTGATACATAAATAGTAGGACGGGTTTTCTTCAAGCCGGGATAACAAACGTACGTTAATAAAAAGTTATTTTTTACTCAAAATAAAAACAAGTCGGGCAGGGCCGACTATATGATACACTCCACTTTATATCCGAATACAATTCAATTCGGTAAATAAAGTGAAAACGGGAAGGATTTTTGTATGTTTCCTAATCATAGACATGAAGAAATTCTCTGAAAATAAATGGTTTCTAGAGTAGAAAAAATCAAATCGGGATCGAAATTTGTATGGGAGCTATATATAAATCTGGCCCGATCTGACCCATTTTCACCATGGGTGTTTTTATTGGAAACATAAGATATTTTGCCAAATTTGAAGAAGATCTGTTAAAATATGTGATTTCTAGAGCAGAAAAAGTCAAATCGGAGCGAAATTTGAATGGAAATATATATAATTGTGAACCGATCTGGCCTATTTTCACCACAGGTGTTCCTAGTTTAAATATAAGATGTTTTGCCAAGTTTGAAAACAATCAGATAAAAAATGTGGTCTCTAGAGCGGAAAAAGCCAAATTGGGACCGAAACTTGTCTGGGGGCTATATATAAATCTGAACCAATCTGACCCATTTTCTCCATGGGTGTTTCTAGTGGAAACATAAAATATTTTGCCAAATTTGAAGAATATCTGTTAAAATATGTGGTTTCTAGATCAGAAAAAGTCAAATCGGGAGCGAAATTAGAATGTGAGCTATATATACATCTGAACCGATTTAATCTAGTTTCACAACAGGTATTCCTAGTTTAAATATAAGATGTTTTGCCAAATTTGAAAACAATCTGATACAAAATGTGGTTCCTAGAGCGGAAAATCAAATTTTGAACCATATATTGTACCCGATTTTCTATAAATTTGGGACAACGTCTTATAATCCAACTAGAAACACTATGCAGAAATTGGGTAAGATCTGTTCAGATATAGATATAGCCCCCATACAAATGTCGCTCCCGATTTGACTTTTGCCGCTTTAAAAGCCACATATTGTGCTCGATTTTCTTTAAGTTTCGCACAACATCTTATAATCTGACTAAACAAAACTATGGCGAAAGTGGGTAAGATCGGTTCAGATTTAATTATAGCCCAAATTCAAATGTTGCTCCCATAAGTTTAACCGATTTTGGCCAATTCGTTCCAGGTTTCAATATATCCTCATACAAATGTCTTTTCCGATATAAATTTTTTTGTCAAACACATACATTTACAGGATACAAAAAACCTTCCCGTTTGCACTTTTCGCCGAATTGAATTGTATTCGGATTGAAAGTGGAGTGTATCATAGAGTCGGCCCCGCCCTACTTTAGCCTTTCCTTACTGGTTTTTTTCACTGAAGCAACACTCAGGGGATGTCCCCTATAAATGCAGTGCATTGCGTTGGTAGAAGGAAGATAAGGTATTGGAAGGAGGAAAGAGGGAGTAATGTCTGTTGACATCTGTTTTGAATCTCTGAATGTCGTAATTGGAGGGAAAGATATTTGCTGGAAGTCGATTTCACATACGGATAGTACGGACGAAGAACGAATTTATTCTGTAATGTGTAGTGCGGCCGGTTGTCCAATCGACAACAAATGGGTGAGCGTTCCTGGAGAGTAGCGTATCTCTACCAAACGTTCTCACGGGCGGTATAAGGTCACGAATTTCTGAAGAACAAACACCATGAAAGTATCGATAGAACAATGACACACAACCAACATTACGACGGTGTTCAAGGGAGACAATAGAATTGGATATCCTACCGTCACCTATCAACACCATCGCCTCTTCTGACTTTTTTAACCATAAATTTGACTTACTCTATATAATTATACAGTTGGCTAAGGCCAACGTTTCTAATATAAAATATTTTTTCAACATTTTTATATCCTACACCATTTCGTGGACTAGGGTATTATAAGTTAGTTTCGCGCCAAATGTTTGTAACACCAAGAAATAATCGAGCTAGGCCCACCTTTAAGTATACTGATCGGCTTAGAATCACCAGCTGATTCGATTTAACGCTGTCTGTCTGTCCGTCCGTTCGTCCGTCCGTCCGTCTGCTGTCCATCTAAGCTTGTTCGCACTCTTCAGGTCGCAATTGTTATCCGATTGTCATGAAACTTGGCAGAACTTATTTTTTCTGGCCAAGATAGATTTAGATATAGCCCCCATACAAATGTCACTCCCGATTTTACTTTTTCTGCCCTATAAAGCACGTATAGTACCCGATTTTCTTCAAATTTGGCTTAACACCTTATAATCAAACTAGAAATACCTGTGGAGAAAGCGGGTTAGATCGGTTCAGATTTAGACATAGCCCTCATACAAATGTTGCTCCCGAATGTTTAACCGATTTTGGCCAAACTTTACATATTATATTTCACCAATAAACATACATGGTGAAATCGGGTCACATCGTTCCAGGTTTCAATATACACGGAGGTGGTCTGAGCGCAATGAGATTACAGGTCGCCGTGTGCTGTCATTTATCAGACCAGCCGAAACGATGGTGATATCAAGCGAACTGTGAGTCACCCATAATCCTATACTCCCATAAATTCCATGTATGGGTCTCTAGAGTCAAGCTCAGGCGAGATAGACCTGTACTGCACAGAATGGTGTATCAGGAACGCCAATCCCCCACCTTCCATTTCTGGTGCAATCCTTACGTAGCACATTGTATCCGTCACAACTGTGCAAGCTGCAGCTGTCGGTCAGCTTTGTCTCCCGAATCGCACCGACATCGATGTTGTTCCGACTCATAAAGTCCGCCGTCTCGTTGATTTTGCCTCGAAGACCGTTGCAATTAAATTGCAACAGTAGTACATTGTCCAGACTGCTGTGGGGGAGACTGCGGAGGTGTACCGTAGACCAATGACGATGTAAACGACGATATCGATAGGGTGCGATGGGGCAAAAGTGATAACTATCAAACGACAACAACTAGAAACACAATATTCGGTGTGTACATTCTCCTCATTGTGTTAATACATAATATAAGTATTTTTTCCAAGTTCGCGCTTGTAAGGAGTAAAATGGGAATATAAGGACCAAACTGCTACAAACCAAACGGCTGCACCTAGATCCTAGAATCTGATTGCATAGACACGTAAAATAAAGGAATACATTCCTCTGACTGCGTAGACACAAAAATAAAAAGTTTTTTTTTTCAAATTTGTATTTTCAAGGGATACAATGGGAACAGAGGGATAAAATGGTACTTTTTAACTTTTACGGCAAAACTAGGTAGAATCATGATGTTAGAATATCTTGGACTGTGCACTTTATAATGGATTTTCAAAATTTGTACTTTTAGAAATAAAATATGATGGAAACACAACCAACCAAACGACTGCAGCTGAAAATACACCCACTATCCCCCAATATTTATGTTATTTAATCTTTTTTGAAGATATTTAGTTTTTGAATTGACCTTGCCTTATAAGCGTGGTTTAAAAGAATTAAAATTTTATACTTATTTATAAAATTACTTTTTCATTGTTTTATTGGTTTTGGATTGACTATATTAAAAAAATCGAAAATCGACAGCCTCTGTGGAATGCAATCCATGGTGCGGTATATAAAGTTCGGCCTATCCGAATTTAACACCGTTTTTAATTGTTCCACTTTATTTAGCTCTGTTAGTGAGATTTCATACTAGGTGAGATATTTATTTGTCATTATGGCCGTTCTTTGTTCTACTTTCTTTTTCATTTTTGACTATTGGAATTTTTGCAGGACGTATGCTGCAAGCGTTCGTTAATAAAAATACACCTTCGTATAACTATGTCGAAATGAAAACTTAAAATATTGAAAAACAGCGATAAGTTGAAAATTCTTCAAGAACTCCGAAAAGGGGTCAAATAGAAATTCATAAAATCTGCGACGTTCCATAATCCACATTATCCCGCATGTTTCAAAAGAGTGATTCTATATATGAAGCTTCATTTGATGTATAATAAAAGCAGAAAAGACTTCCCAGTAGAGGTAGAATAATGGATAAAAGTTTCTCAAAATTAAAATGGCTGTACAGATTGCTACATCTTTAGGCGTCTCTCAAACGTTGCTCGTTTAACCTCTTTAATTTGGACAACAGACAAAGTGCCTGGATAAATGGGAAACTGGGTAAGTAGTAAAACTCTAAACGTGAGAATAAACCTCCAATACCTTGTATCCAAGATCGACTCTATATCTAAATCTGAACCGAATTTGTGCGAATTTAAAAGGGCCCGTCGACGACCAGCAGGAATGGTTTGTGGTTTCTTTCGTTGGAACCTGCACATAATTATTACCAGTACGTTGACTACCAGCACAGAGAGCCATATGGCGAATTCGATTCGAAAGGTGATTCTAAGTCGATCAGTATAATAAAAGATGTGTCTATATCGCTCTATTTTGGGAGTTAAAAACAAAATGCACAAAGACATAAAACACTAAAACCCTAGTGTAAGGTAAACAAATTTTCAGCTTAAATTTTTTGGAACAATAGGCCTCAATAAGGGATGTCAAAACGGAAAACCGGGTAACAAGTGGTATGCATCAGTATATTTTTGAAAAGTGCTAATTTCAACAAAACGGGGAACCGGTGTTTTCATTCGTCTGACCGGTTTTTTAGTTTAATTTCAATTGAGTTTGTTGGATATATCGCCACTTTAAACGATACTTGCTCAATAAACTATGGAAATTATTTTTATACACTCCACGAGAGTATTATGTCTTTGTGCATTTGTTTGTAACACTCAAAAGGAAACGAGAATCACTTTCTGAGTCGATTTAGCAATGTCCGTCTATCTGTCCATTTATTGTTGTAATCATTTTACAGGTCGCAATTATAGTCTGATCTTCAAAAAAATTGACACAAGTAAGTCTTGTGGGTCAGGGACGAACTCTATTTAATTTGAGGCAAATCGGTTCGGATTTAGATACAAATGTCGGTCCCGATTTGACATTTTCCGCTCTAGAAACCACAGATTGAACCCGATTTTCTTTAAATTTGGCAAAGTAACTTATAATCCGACTAGAAACAACTATGCAGAAAGTGGGTAAGATCGGTTCAGATTTAGTTATAGCTCCCATACAAATGTTGCTCCCGATTTGACATTTTCCGCTCTAGAAACCACATATTTTACCCGATTTTCTTTAAATTTGGCACAACATCTTATAATCCAACTAAAACACCTATGGTGAAAGTGTGTAAGATCGGTTCAGATTTAGATATAGCCCCAATACAGATGTTGCTCCCAAATATTTAACCGATTTTGGCCAAACTTTACATATTATATTTCACCTATTTCGTTCCATGTTTCAATATATAAGATGTTGTGCTCAATTTAAAGAAAATCGCTTACAATATATGGTTTCTAAAGCGGAAAAAGTCAAATCGGGAGCGAAATTTGTATGCGGGCTATATCTAAATCACATGTGTACATGTGATCTACTTGGTATCTACTTGGTATCTACTTGGATTATAAGATGTTGTGACAAATTTAAAGAAAATCGTGTACAATACGTGTTTTGTAGAGCGGCAAAAGGCAAATCTGTTGCAATATTTTATGGGGGCTATATCTAAATCTGAACCGACATTACCCACTTTCAGCATAGCTGATTCTAGTTAGATTATAAGGTGTTAAGTCAAATTTGAAGAAAATCGGGTACAATATGTGGTTTCTAGAGCGGCAAAACTCAAATGGGGAGCGACATTTGTATGGGGGCTATATCTAAATATGAACCGACATTACCCACTTTCAGCATAGCTGTTTCTAGTTAGATTATAAGATTTTGTACCAGATTTAAAGAAAATCGGGTTCTATGTGTGACTTCTATAGCTAAATCTGAACCGATATGCCTCAAATTAAATAGCGTTCGTCCTTGATCCACAAAACTTACTTGTGCCAATTTTTGTTAAGATCGGACTATAATTGCGACCTGTAATTTGATTACAACAATACATGGACAGTCGGCCAGACGGACATAAGCGCTTTCTTTTGGGTGTTGCAAACAAATGCACAAAGACATAATACTCTAGTGGAGTGTATAAAAACTGGTCATTAATATTAAATAACAAATGAAGTAAGATAAGATTTTAGTATTGATTTTTATTCAGTAAGCTCTAACAGATTAAAAATAAAATAAGTGGTTGAGTTTTTGCCCACAATAAAAATCGGTTTTACCGGCTTTGTAAATATTTAAAAAATAAAAACCGGTTTTTTGAAACTGTGATTTTCCGAACAAACCGAAAGCCGGATTTCTGAAAATTATCACTTTTAACATATCTAGTCCCGTACCCAATTTTTATACCCTCCATTATCCTCCGTCGTTGTGCATTTGCAACACCCAAAAGAAAACGAGATAGCCCCATTGTTTATTATACAGATTGGCTTAGAATCATTTTCTGAGTCGATTTAGCAATGTCCGTCCGTCCATCTATTCTTCAAAGTACAGGTCGCATTATTACCCGATCATTACAATAATTGACACATGTAAGAATTGTGGAACAGGAACGAACGTTATTTAATTTGAAGCAAATAGAAACATCTTAGATGAAAGAGGGTTAGATCGGTTTATATTTAGATATAGCATCCGTAAAAATATCGCTCTCGAGTTGACTTTTCCGCTCTAGAGACTACGTATTTTAATTTTTTGGCATTATAATTCAACTAGAAACATCTGTAGAGAAAGTGATTCAGTTCGGTTCAGATTAAGATATGGCTCCAAGACAAATTTCGCTCTAGATTTGACTTTGTCCGCTCAATAGACCACAAATCTAGTACCCATACAATTATCATTACGTTTTTCTCCGAATTCAATTGTATCTGTCGACCTCGCCCAATTTAGCCTTTCTTTACTTGTTGTCCTTTCACCTTTTTACCAAATGTTGCCAGTAACACATAAGACGTTCGAATGAGAAGAACTATTCTGCAATATCCGCCCTTAATAAATATTTATCTATTTAGGACAGCTAATCCAACAAGTACTCTCTTTCGGAATTAAATTTATGCCTCGTGAGTACATCATGGCGTATGATTGTTATTATCCTCCTAATAAAAATAGCTCATACTCAATTGAAATCGTAGGCAAGGTCTTACGCCAACAAGAAGTTCGAATTGGAATAGTGAAAATCACACATCCTAATACTTTTGTGAGAAAATATTTAGTTCGCTAGTAAGGATTTTTATATTAGGGTATAATTATTTTAATATAAAATGCTTGTACAATTATACCATTTTTGTATCCTAACAAGAATGAAATATTTTTTTCTCCGTGTAGTTGGCACTCTCTTATGGTAATAACATATAAATGGGAGGGTGTGGCAGCCAGCATTAATTGATTGGGTAATGAGTACTCTAAAGTTATTACATCCGAAACTAATCAAAACTTTTCTAATTTTATTTTTCGATTTTTGGTTAACGAAACAACCTTTATTTCATCTGATTAAAATCTAAAGTCCGTTCCAGACAACATCAAAGACATAATAAATTGTTCTATAGTTTATCCATAACCTAATTAAAAAACTTAAGATTTCTTGCACTTTGTATTTTTTTTTTGTGAACTGACGAAAATAATAAATTTGATTTCATAACCAATAATTTAATTCAGAACCAATAATTCTACCAAATGCTTTGTTCAATTTTTGTCACGGGTTCCTGACAATGATCCACCGGTTCTTCTGTATATTTCTAATAAGGATTGTTGGATTCCCCTGTTACTCAACATCTGAATAAAACGTTCCCCCAAAAAACATTTAGTGTCGACATCCCTACAGATAAGCTGCTGGCAAGACCTGCACGAGACTGGGCCACAAAGAGCAAAACCAACCAGGATAGTAAGTGATACAGATACAGCAGCAACAATAGAAGCTATTCCTAAGCGCTGCCGCCTTCAATTATTAATATGTAAAGTAATCCATTGTGTATTTTCAAATGTTATCTTATTCTCGTTGCTGTATTTTTGCATTTCATTCTGCTCTGTTCTGTTCTGTGCAGTTCAGTTTGTTTTTACGAAGTGTTTATTTGATTCCCGAAAGACTGAAAATGTTTCAATTCGCACAAGTCTTCAGCAATATGGAAACGGAAAAGAATACCACTTATAAGTTTAAGTTATACAAGGATTTTAGACTAATTAATTTTAATTTGTTGGTCACCATAAAACGGACTGTACAACTAACGAGATGAAATGAAATAAGCAATTCCGGAACACTTTATAGAATATAGTCACTTTTAGACGACAATAGAAATTAAGGTACCCTTGAGTGTATCATCCAAAAAAGGCGATTGTTGTTAAATGGGGAAAATGCGTAGCATTTTCTTCGGCTTCTACAGTAAATGGTTATAATTGAAGTCTGACCAATTGGATACCTGCGCGATGATAATTGAAGAAGTCGAAACAATGCTACAAAAATAAACAAGGCAATTGCATGCAGCCGAAACCAACTGTGCGACAATCTTACACTTTGTTGTAAATAAGCTATCCAACTAAAGATTATGCATTGGAAAACCTATAATATGGCCCACAGTGGATCAGAATCAAATTCCTTTGTCCAAAATTCAATAACTTTTGATCTACACCATTTTCAATTGAAATTGAGAAAATACAATATCATATTGAGAAAATACAAAATGAAACTCAGAACTTAAAATTGATATACAATTTTATATTGAAAAATTAAAAGTTGAAAATGAAACAAGTAAGGAAAGGCTAAACTCGGGTGGGGCCGAGTAATGTTACTTGGGTACTAGATATGTGGTGTATAGAGCGAAAAAAGGCAAATTGAGAGCGAAATTAGTAAGGGAGCTATATCTATATCTGAACCGATCTTACACACTTTCATAGATGTTACTAGTTTAATTATAAGGTACTGTGCAGGGTTGTCAGATTATTTTGTACCTAAATCGCCAAATAATTCTCTTGTATAATTAACATGGAATTGAAATATATTTGAATTGAATATTTTCAAGATTTCATGGTAGTGAATGAACGATATTTTATTGGTATTTATTATTCTTAATAATAGTTAAAATTTTTCTATACGGTGACCTAGTTTACCAAATCATTATGCCGGATACACTTTCAATGCAGGGATTGCTGGTTGAAAAACAATTAACATTAAAAACAAGTAAGGAAAGGCTAAAGTCGGGCGGGGCCGACTATATAATACCCTACACCACTCCCTGCGTATATAAAGGGTGATTTTTTAAGAACTTGATAACTTTTTTTTTAAAAAAACGCATAAAATTTGCAAAATCTCATCGGTTCTTTATTTGAAACGTTAGATTGGTCCATGACATTTACTTTTTGAAGATAATTTCATTTAAATGTTGACCGCGGCTGCGTCTTAGGTGGTCCATCCGCTTAGTCCAATTTTGGCATTTCCACGTTTTTGAGTAACAGAGACCCAATTGGTGCGAACGGCGACGAATCGAAAATTGGTGGTCATCATTAACACTGGCCGATACAGCTGCGATATTTTCTTCAGTTCGCACTCTACGTAAGCGTGTTGGTGGTTTAATGTCCAACAATGTAAATTTGGTGCGAAATTTAGTCACAATAGCCCGAATAGCCGCTTCAGTGGGTCGATTAAACTGACTATAAAATGGAAGCGCGCAATGAACTTTCTTAACAGAGCACGCATTTTGATAATAAAATTCAATAATTTGCAAGCGTTGTTCGTTTGTAAGACGATTCATGATGAAATGTCAAAGCATACTGAGCATCTTTCTCTTTGACACCATGTCTGAAATCCCACGTGATCTGTCAAATACTAATGCATGAAAATCCTAACCTCAAAAAAATCACTCTTTACATCGCTTTTATTACTAAACCCAAGTGTTTCATGGGAGCAATTTTATGTAGTTCATATAAATTATACAGTATAAATTCATCTTTAGTCATATTTAACGAATATGGTGAATAATTGATCCAATTTTCCGGCAGACAAATACAAATTATACAGTAGTAATAGGATGAATCGGACCGACATTTGAAAGGAGGCCTACAACAACACCGACTCAAAACATGGGCCTATATATTTCTCATTCACAGTAGGTATTCATAGTTGAAATATATCATGATCCGATGTAAGACGTAGTTTCTAGACCTTTATTAGAGTAGAATGGGTTATTTGGTTATTCCAAAGTGTGGACACATATATTTGACTTTGTATTCTGAAATATAATATAATCTGCAAAATTTGAAAAAAAAATCATATGTAAAATTTGCGTTCTTGAGGGGTAAAAATTAAAATGGGGAAATTTGTAAGGGCTCTACATTAAAAAGAGGTTCCATATAGATCACTTTCAAGGTAGGTATTCTTAGTTGAAATATGACATGATATGCAAAATTATATCGAGATCTAACGCACGATGTGGTTTCTAGAGATGTAATAGAGTGGAATGGGTGCCGAATTTGTATGGACCAATATATTTGACTATCATAATATGTCTTCCTAGTTGAAATATATGAGGGCTATATCTAAATCTGAACCGATCTTACCCACTTTCACCATAGGTTTTTTAGTTGGATTATAAGATGTTGACCAATTTTAAAGAAAAACGGGTATAATATGTGGATTTTAGAGCGGAAAAAGTCAAATCAGGAGCGAAATTTCTATAGGGGCTATATCTAAATCTGAACCGATCTTACCTATTTTTTGCATACGTGTTTCTAGTTGGATTATAAGATGTTCTGCAAAATTTAAAGAAAATCGGGTACAATATGTCGTTTCTAGATCGGAAATGTCAAATCGGGAGCGACATTTGTATGGGGGCTAAATCTAAATCTGAACCGATCTTACCCAATTTCAGCATACGTGTTTCTAGTTAGATTATAAGATGTTCTGCCAAATTTAAATAAAATCGGGTACAATATGTCGCTTCTAGAGCGGAAAATGTCAAATCGGGGGCGACATTTGTATGGGGGCTATATCTAAATCTGAACCGATCTTACCCAATTTTTGCATTCGTGTTTCTAGTTGGATTATAAGATGTTCGCCAAATTTAAAGAAAATCGGGTACAATATGTCGTGTCTAGAGCGGAAAATGTCAAATCGGGACCGACATATGTATGGGGGCTATATCTAAATCTGAACCGATTTTCTCCAAATTCAATACCAATGGTCCTTGGCCAGAAAAAATAACTTCTGCCAAGTTTCATGACAATCGGACAACAATTGCGACCTGTAGAGTGCGAACAAGCTTAGATGGACAGCAGACGGACGGACGGACGGACGGACGGACGGACAGACAGACATCGTTAAATCGACTCAGCTGGCGATTCTAAGCCGATCCGTATACTTAAAGGTCTAGCTCAATTATTTCTTGGTGTTACAAACATTTGGCGCGAAACTAACTTATAATACCCTAGTCCACGAAGTGGTGTAGGGTATAAATATACTTTTTATCCCTTATGAAACAGTTTCTAATATTGAGTAGATCTGTTTCTCCCGTTTTCATGGATCAATGTCTCCTAAATATTATTTCAGTTATTCTAAAAAAAAAAACAAAAAAAGCATATAGATGCACATTGAACAAGTAAGGAAACGCTAAAGTCGGGCAGGGCCGACTATATGATACACTCCACTTTCTTTTTTTTTTTTTTGAATACTACAATTCGATAAAAAAGAAAAACGGGAAGGATTTATGTATGTTTCCTATTCATAGGCCAATTCCCAATTCCTGACCCAATTTGTCAAATAGAGAAGAATATTTGTAGCGGGGATATATCAAAACATGGAATGAAGTGGCCCGCTTACGCAATAAGTTCTACCAGTTCAAGTATAACGTGTTATGCTCAATTTGAAGAAATTCTGATAAAATCGAATCGGGAGCGAAATTTGAATGGGTGCTATATATGAACCGATCTGACCTATTTTATGATCTGACAAGTGTTCCTAGTTTAAATATAAGATGTTTTGCCAAATTTTAAGACAATCTGATAAAATATGTGGTTTCTATATCGGAGATACTCAAATTAGGAACGAGATTTGTATGGGAGCTATATATAAATCTGAACCGATCTAACACATTTTCACCACATATGTTTCTAGTTAAATATATGATGTTTTGATATTTTTGAAGAAAATCTGTTAAAATATGTGGTATCTAGAGTGAAAAGAGTTAAATCGGGAGTGAAATTCGTAATGGGGGCTATATCTAAATCTGAACCGATTTTCGGAAAATTAAATAGCGTTCGTCCTAATCCAGAAAAACTTCGTTGTGCAATGTTTGGTTCTGGCTACAATTGCGATCTGTACTTTGATTACAAGAATAGATGGACGGACGGAGTTTTCGGTTTGACATGAAACTTGCATATAAATTGTAATATATCGTAATCGTAATATATAAATCGCAGGACAAATTTAATTTAATTTTCTAAAATAAGCCAAGAAAATCGCCAAATATTTTATAAATCACTAAAAAATCTACATGTCGCCAAATCGAAAACAAAGTCGCCAAACTTATTTAAAATTCGCCACGTTTGGCGAGATATCGCCATATCTGACAACGGTGGTACTGTGCCAAATTTGAAGCAAATCGATTAAAATATCTGGTTTCTCGAGCGGAAAAAGACAAATCGGGTCAAAGTGATTTGAATCACTTTCAACATATATGTTTTTAGCTGAAATATAAGGTATTGCGTCAAATTTGAAAAAGATCGGTTAAAAAATGTGGTTTCTCGAGATGAATAAGTTAAGTAGATAGCGAAATTTGTATGGGATACTATATCTAAGTCTGAACCGATCTGACCCACTTTCTCACATATGTTTCTAGTTGAAATATAAAGTCTTGTGCCAAATTTGAAGAAAATCTGTTAAATTACCTGATGTCTATAGCGGAAAAAGACAAATCAGAAGCGAAATTTGTATGGGAGCTTTATCTAAAATCTGAACCGATCTGACTCACTTTCACCACAGTTGTATCTACTTGTATACTGTGGCAAATTTGAAGCAAATGGAGTGAAATATGTGGTTTATAAAACGGAAAAAGTCAAATCGGAAGCGACATTTGTATGAGGGCTATAACTAAATCTGAAGCGATTTGCTTCAAACTAAATAGCGTTCCTTGGCCCGCAAAACTTACATGTGCCATTTTTTCTTAGAATCAGACGATGATTGCGACCTGTACTTTGATTACAACAATAGATGGACAGAGATTCTAAGCCGATCTGTATAATAGAAGATGAGTCTATCACGTTTCCTTATGGGTGTTACAAACAAATGCAGAAAGACATAATTACCTAGTGGAGGCTATATAAACAAATTGAAATGGAGAATAAACTAGTTTATATTGGAAAATAAAACAAAGTCATTTGAAGTTGACTTGATATGGAAAAATGAATATCACCATGCCATTTGTGGATAGGAGAATTTTTCATTGTTCTTCTATACCGTGTGCTTATTATTCAAGCGATTTTTACGGAAATTCTAGTTCATTTTGCAAAAAAAAACGCAAAAAATAGAATCCATTATTTCAACACTTCCAAGCTCATACAGCCGCTAAAACAGGCAGCTAAGAACTCTACATAAAAATTTAAACAAAATGGATTAATGTAATCATTTCCAAAATAAAAACAAGTAGGAAAAGTCAAAGTCGGGCGTGGCCGACTCTATGATACCCTACACCTAGTTCTCCTGGAAGCTGTTTGGCTTAAATCGTACTAGAACTTTGAATTTAGATATTTGGTAAAGAAATGTTTTATTATAGTGTGAAGTTTGTCTCATGGAGGAAATACAAAATAATTTTTGGATACAACATAATGGTATAAAATAGACAATTTATTATTTTTTTGCGATTTAAGTACTTGGAATGATTGGTTTCCTTCGCCTCGTCAAGGCTTATTCCCAGAGAGAGTTGAATATGCTAAATGAATTTTTAAATTTTATTTATAATAAAATCCATTGTCCAACATATTTAATTATTGATGAACCCTCTCTCTGTTATTGAGGTCCAAGTCAAAAAGTTTAAAGCATTGTTTAGTCTTGATCAATTTTAATACTTTGTTTAAAAATGTCAGACAGATGTTGAAACGTATATAAATTTTGTTATTTTTTATAATATCACAATTATATTTAGGTTTCGATATTGTAACATAAATGACCGACTAGAGAATAAAAAAAATAATAAATATATTTATTTGTAATAATAAGTTATTCCTAGTATTTACGTAATGTAAAGATCTATAAAACTAGAAGGTATAAATTAATTAGATATGCTAATACATATCGCGTCGTGGTAACTATATAAAGTTTCAAATGTTGAAGCATTTATAATGCTACTGTCAATATTGGTGAAACACCAATCAATTTTTGTAAAATTTGAAGAAAATCTGTCAAAGTTTGTGGTTTCTAGAGCGGAAAGAGTCAAATCGGAAGAGACATTTGTATGGGAGCTATATATAAATCTGAACCGATCTATCTTATTTTTACCATAGCTGTTCTTATTTGAAATATAAGCTGTTTTACCAAATTTGAAGAAAATCTGTCAAAGTTTGTGGTTTCTAGAGCGGAAAGACTCAAATCGGAGGAGACATTTGTATGGAAACTATATATAAATCTGAACCGATCTATCCCATTATTACCAGAGCTGTTTTTAGTTGAAATATAAGTTGTTTTGCCAAATTTGAAGAAAATCTGTCAAAGTTTGTGGTTTCTAGAGCGGAAAGAGTCGAATCGGAGGAGACATTTGTATGTGAGCTATATAAAAAATCTGAACCGATCTATCCTATTTTTACCATACCTGTTTCTAGTTGAAATATACGCCGTCTTGCTAAATTGGAGGAAAATCTGTTGAAATATGTGGTTTATAGAGCGGAAAAAGTAAAATCGGAAGCAACATTTGTATGGGAACTATATCTAAATCTGAACCGATTTGCTTCAAATTAAATAGCGTTCGCCCTTATCCCATAAAACTTCGTTGTGCAAACTTTCATTTAGGTCTAACAAAAATTGCGACCTGGACTTTGATTACAAGAATAGATGGCCAGACGGACGGACGGACATCGCTAAATCGACTCAAAGTGATTCTAAGTCGATCGGTATAATAAACGATGGGTCTATCTCGTTTCCTTTTGGGTGTTACAAACAAATGCACAAAGGCATTATACCCTGTGGTGTAGCGTATAATAAAAGAAATAAAATTGTAAAAACTGTGAAAAGTCAAACGCGTCTACAACGTACCAATTCAACATTTTAAAAGAAATTGCAATTACCTTCAGATAATAAGATATAGCGCATTTAAATCGGTCAAGTATTTCGGGAGTTACAGGCGATTGAATGAACTCATCTTTTTGAAAAAAATCATATTTGGTCACTATTAAATTTATCATAACTCGCGAAAAAAAATCTTTTTTTTTTCAAAAATACATATACAATATTTTTATGAGACGAATACTTACACAAATTTATAAAGCAAATGCAGCTGTCGAGGTCAAACATTTTGTTTGAGTTTGCGAACAGCGCTTCGTCTACACAGAAAATACAATAAGCGATGATAAAACAATAATAACTTCCGGTGACTGCGCCAGAGCAGTTCAATATTCCACGACATTCTAGCAAAGATCTATAGAATCGAAGGATATTCGTGGTGCGGAATATTCAATTTCGCTTTATATTGCTTTCCGTATTCCATTTGTTTATTCTCAATTTCAATTTTCTTTTCTGAATTTAAATTTTTATTTTCTAAATTTCAATTTGCATTTTTTCAATTTCAAATTTCCTTTCTCAATTGTACTTTCTGAATTTTAATTTTAATTTTCATTTCTTATTTTAAATTTGTATTTTCTCAATTTCAATTTGTATTTTCTCAATTTCAATTTACATTTCTGAATTTCAAACTATATTTTCTCCACTTCAATATTCATTTCTCAATTTCAACTGAAAAAAACTAAATTTGTAGTACGGACGTACAGTGTGGAAATTGGTGCAGTCGAAGGTCTACCACGCCTACCGTCAATATAACAAACTATTCTACTTTGGAAGAATTCAATGTTAAACAAAAGAGAAATTTTCGAATGTCTTCTTTGGTAATGCAATACCCGTAACTTGTGCAAACAAATATTTATTTTTTTAAATCTACGTCAATTTTTAAAAATTTCCGTTACAGACATATACATTTTTACTGTAAGTACTTATTATGGGAACGACAATAGTTTCAGCGATATACGCATGTATATTTACTTCTTTGGAATATCTTTTGTAGACGAATTATGTTGAAATTTATTAAGAAAATGTATATTAATTTTATTTATTTTTCCGGTGTAATTTTATGCTGACGAACAAAAATAATGGGTGCATAAATCCATATACATTAGAGCATTGAAAGCACTTTAAATATAAATTTTGATTCTATTCTTAGAGTAACTTAGTGGTCGAATTATTGGACGTTTATAGTAATTTTTATGTGTTTTTTCATAGTGACATTTGTAAAGTTTTTCGTATTTCGTTGTAGCATTTTATAAAAAATAAATAGTAGTAAATACCTTTCGAATGATGCCTAAATGATGAACATCGGAAGGAAATTGACGCCCCAGTGATCATTTTTGTAAAAAGAGTTTGAACATTTTTGGTCTGAATTAAATCTCCTGTATTAAATTATTTCGCAAATATAGAGTCAGTGACGTCATTTATCGTCTGATATTCATCATTTAGGCATCATTCGACAGGTCCCAAAATGGGACGCTATACGCTCGAACAACATTGGGAAATATTAAAAACTTACTTCTAAAGTATTGAGTCTTTAATATAAAGTTTAAGAAAATCGGCCTCCAGTTCAGTTTGTGCGTCAATTTGTGAGTTCATGAAAATGGATCGTTATTGGACAAACGTTCTCGAACAGTGCGTTCAATCGAAAAAATTGTAGCTGTGACTGAGAATGTCCAAGAAAATCCATCATCATCAATTCGTCGTCATTCTCAGGAACTGAACTTCTTTGAGAAGAATTTTGCAAAATTTGCAAAATAAAATGGGTTGATCGGGTTAGGTACTGCCGAGCAAGTCGTGTTAGTCATATGAATGACATTGCGTTCCATTATTAAATTACAATGTTCAACATTTTCAATAAAACCGGAAATTTTAAAAATAATCAGTACTTTTTCATAGCCGTTTCTAATTTAAAATTTTAAATGGCCCACCCTATATTAGACCTAACACCCGCTGAATCAGTGCTCTTTTTTTGAAGCAATAGATGATGAGAAGTCAAGTTTGTGTGCTAACCAATCAATATTTCGATCCAAAAACCTTCATATATTTTTTAAGATTTCTATACCTTCCACATTTGTTTCTAACACCCAAATGGAAACGAGATATACCCACTTCAACTCAATTCAAAAAATAAATATTCTAATATTTGTATTTTCAAAGTCGTACTCTTAAAGGGGTTAAAAGGAAAAAGGGGATAAAAATGGTACCAACCAAATGGCCGCAGCTAGAATCATGGAATTCGGGGTATACATTCCTCTAACTGCATAGACACATAAAATACTAAGATTTTGCTAAAATCGTACTTTTTTACTTTTACGGCGAAAATGGGTAGAATCATGAAGTTAGTTTATTTTGTACTATGTAGCTGAGATAATGGATTTTCAAAATTTGTACTTTTGGAATTAAAATAGAATGGAAACTGTATCACCCACTATCTACCAATATTTATGGTATTTAAGCTTTTTGAAAATATAAATAAAAGAATATTTATTTTTATACACTCCACGAGAGTATTATGTCTTCGTGCATTTGTTTGTAACACCCAAAAGGAAGGGAGATAGACCCATTGGTAATTATACCGATCGACTTAGAATCACTTTTTGAATCGATTTAGCAATGTCCGTCTGTCCGTCCATCTATTCTTGTAATCACGATACATGTCGCAGTTGTGCGCAGAACCAAATGAAACTTTGCACAACGAAGTTTTTCGGGATAAGGACGAACGCTATTTAATTTGAAGAAAATTGGTTCAGATTTAGATATAGCCCCCATACGAATTTCACTCCCGATTTGACTCTTTTCACTCTAGATACCACATATTTTAACAGATTTACTTCAAAATTCGCAAAACATCTTATATATGAACTAGAAGCACCTGTGGTAAAAATGTGTTAGATCGGTTCAGATTTATATATAGCTCCCATATAAATTTCGCTCCCGATTTGACTTTTTCCTATCTTTAAACCACATATTGTATCAGATTGTTTTCAGATTTGTCATAACATCTTATGTTATGAATATGGTGAATATAGGTCAAATCGGTTCAGATTTATATATAGCTCCCATACAAATTTCGCTCCCGATTTGACTTTTTCCTATCTAGAAACCACATATTGTAACAAATTGTCTTCAGATTTGGCAAAACATCTTATATTTCCAGATCGGTTCAGATTTATATATAGCTCCCATACAAATTTCGCTCCCGATTTGACTTTTTCCTATCTATAAACCACATATTGTATCAGATTGTCTTCAGATTTGGCAAAACATCTTATATTTCCACTAGAAACATCCGCTCTAGAAACCACATATTGTATCAGATTGTCTTCAGATTTGGCAAAATATCTGATATTTCCACTAGAAACATCAATGGTGATAATAGTTCAGATCGGTTCAGATTTATATATAGCTCACATTAAAATTTCGCTCCCGATTTGATTTTTTCTGCTCTAGAAGCCACATATTTTAACAAATCCTCATCAAATTAGGCGAAATATCTATATTTGTTCTATGAACAGCCATGACGCAAATGGGTCAGATCGGTTCAGATTTATATATAGCTCCCACACAAATTTCATTCCCGATTTGACTTTTTCCACTCTATAATCCACATATATTAACAGATCTTCTTCTAATCTTTCAAAATATGTCATATTTTAACTGGAAACACCCATGGTGAAAATGGGTCATCGGTTCAGATTTACATATAGCTCCCATACAAATTTCGGCCCAAAAATTTCCCATACAAATTTCGGATAGCCTTTTTCCGCACCAGAAAGCACGAATTTTCACAAAATGAGCTTAACACATTATATTTGAACTGGATGAACTTATTGTGAAAGTTAGTCACTATATTCCATGTTTGGATATAGCACCGATATAAATATTTCCGATTTGACAAATTGGTAATATTAGCCTATGATTAGGAAACATACACAAATTTTTCCCGTTTCCACTTTTTTGCCAAGTTGAATTGTTTTCGGATAGAAAGTGGAGTGTATCATATAGTCGGCCCCGCCCGACTTTAGCCTTTCCTTACTTGTTTTAATTAGCTTTGCATACGAGCAGAATGTGTTTATGATGCAAATGACTCAATATGTCAGTTGTTATTTCACATTTAACCCATTGAAAATGTGCGAACATCAAGGGGTAAGAAGATCTTAAAATTGCATTTGACGATAAATGAGCCCCTAAAAACACAAGTTCAACTAAAATCGTGGAAATTTAGCGGATTTTATAAAAAATTGCAATAAAATCGTAAAGTCAGACCTTTATACTGGTCACATTGCAAGTTTTTGATATGGTTTGATAAAGATCGGGCCAGATTTTAATTTTATTTCTAATTCTTCTCAAGAAAAAACAGTTTATAGAATTGTTTTTTCGAACGCGTCCGGCTCACGAATGGACAATGATAAAAGCGAAATATTTTGACAGAACCCGTAAAACAAGCAAGTCTTTTAGTCGGGAAGCGAATTTTAAAGCGACTCTTATGTATATACATACCTATGAATGAAAAATTTTGGCCATGCTGAAATAAATCAATATTTTGGAAAAACAGCCGTTATTTCTTAACGTATGGCCACCATGAATTTTTGATATTTTGTAGAGAATAAAATAAGCTAAAATTCAAAACAAAATAAAAAATTAAATATATGTTTTTCAGGATATTCAAAGATTAAAATTATTTTTAATTTTTCGAGTCCTTGAACCACAAGGACATTCATATTTTCATACAGATTCGGAAAGATGAGGTGTAAATCTTTCAGATGATATCGATTCGTTACTATGTGATGAGGCGATCCAAAGTTATGATATCGACAAGGAAGACATCTCTTAAAAAAAACACCGAGATAACCCACTTTGGACCACTGTAAAACATAAACCACGTACTACTTTGAGCTACGGTAGACGGTACATTACCAGCAAACACTAGTAGAATGTATGTGCCAAATTTCATCAAAATCGATTAGGGTCGAAATCCATGTTGGGTCGAAATCCTGTGGAATTATCCCATAACATCTTACAATGCCAAACATAATCATCAAATTTCATGCAGGGATTTTCTCTCTATCTGTATCAAATAAAAACCTCATACAGGAAGCGTAGCATAATCCCCATTAGGAGACTATGGATGTTGGTGCAATGTCCCGCGTGCTAACATATTTAAATCGGAAAAACGTTATCAATAAGCAAATTTACTATTTCCATTTCTTCCATATTATCCGCAAACTAATGTTGCGATCTTGTATATTCCTCTGATTACTAATAACTTTGGCGAGGGTATACAAATCTTTCCATCCATATATATTGTACACACAATTGCACGCACTCTTCTGTACCTATTAAATGCCTATCAAATTGCTCCAAAAATGTTTCAGAACTATGTATTTCATTATGTTGAACGCTTTCAACATTCCATTACAAATGAAATGAAATTTCAAAAAATAACTTTAATTTGAATTGCAAATGAACATAATTTCAAAACAATTTCTCTATCTTTATGGAAATATAATAGAAAAAAATATTATTGCAACTGTGGTGTATGATTGGTTTTTAATTGAAATTGCCATATACATACATAGTTATAGATGGGTTTGTTCATTGGCATTGCAATTATTAGCATAATTATAATATTGTATTTTGTAATATGAACTTTTGCTAGGTGTTCACAATGATCAATTTTGATTGTCTGTGGGTGGGGACGTGTTTTTATACAGCAGGAAATATACAGCTAATCTTGTTAATGAACATTTATTAATCAATAATTGCAAACGTGAAAAATAATACGTGTACGTGAGTTGTGATTGTTTTTATCAAAATTGATATTCAACATAGGAACTTGGGAAAAGTTCGTATTTTAAAATTTTGTTGTATATATGTACATTGTATCAATAACACACACGTTCAAGTATAATTAGACTACAGCGATATATCTAATACAAATACTAATGGACTGATGATACAACAATATTAATATGTATTAGACTAGTAACATACCGTATATTTGGGGTATATACTACATTTTTCGGATGCATACATATAGACATATTTATATGATTGTAGTATTTTCCCACGACTCAAAATGTATGTAAATACTTTACAGGGTATCCGATGAATATTTCGAGGCGAGACACAGGGAATATAAAACAAGTAAGGAAAGGTTAAAGTCGGACGGTGCAGACTATATGATACCCTACACCACTCCCTGTGTTTATTCCAGGTTTTGATTACTAAACCCAGGGGGCGATTTTATATAGTTCATAGAAATTATAATTTATTTTACATATAATTTAGTCAATTTTAACGAATATGGTCAAATTGATGAAAATCTTTTGAATTACGCTATTCATACATATGATCCATACACAAACAAAATCGGTGTGATCGCACCTCATATTATATTGTGAACAATATAACAATTATTTTCATCAAGATTGGCTGCAATAAAAAGAATCCTGAGTGTTATCAACAAATAGGAAGGTGCATATGAGCGTTGACAATATATGTGCAGATTTTCCAACGGTAACAGGATAAATCGGACGGAAATTGGTAGGGGGCCTATCACAACGATTGGGGCTTGTACCAAAAACATGGGCCTATATAGTTCTCATTCACGGTAGGTATTCCTAGTTGAAATACATCATAATTTGTAAAATTTGTTCAAGATCCGTTGTAAGATGTAGGTTGTAGAGTGAAATGGAGTAAAATGAGGTCTTATTTGTATTGGGGCTATACCAATATATGGATCCATACATTTAACTTTCATAGTAGGTATTCATAGTTGAAATATAACATGATCTGCAAAATGTTATAAACTTCGGACCTCATTATGGGCGCTACAATGAAAAGTGGGCACTTATATATCATTTTCAAAGAAGGTATTCTCATTTGATGATCTGCAAAATATTATCAAGATCCAACGTAGTATGTGGGCTTTAGGGCTATAATAATAAAAATTGGGGCCCGTTTGTAAGGGCGCTACATTAAAAATCGGGCCCTTATGTATAACTTTCACTGTAGGAATTCTTAGTTGAAATATATAGTTCACGCACGCTCACGTGAGTAAAATAAATTTTGCTCATGATCACGCGTGAATCACGTGATTCATGATAATCACGCAAACAATTTCCACAAAGAAAACAAGTAAGGAAATGCTAAAGTCGGGCGGTGCCGACTATAAAATACCCTACACCATAACCTTCGTGTATAGCTCGCTTTTATTACTAAACACAGGTGTTTCATGGCAGCAATTTTATGTAGTTAATATAATCATTATTCAGTATTCTTAAATTAATCTTTAGTCATATTTAACAAATATGGTACAGAATATGATAATATATCCGGCAGACAAATACAAATTATACAGTATTAATAGGATGAATCGGACCGACATTTGAAAAGGGACCTATATCTCATTTACCGTAGGTATTCCTAGTTGAAATATATAATGATCCGATGTAAGACGTAGTTTCTAGAGCTGTAATAGAGTAGAATTGGGCCCCATTTGGGTTATTCCATTATTTGGAAAAAATCCGATGTAAAATTTGCGTTCTTGAGGGGTAAAAAATAAAATGGGGCCATTTATAAGGCCTCTACATTCTATATGGTGGTTCCATATAGATCACTTTCAAAGTAGGTAGTTTTAGTTGATATATGGCATGATATGCAAAATTCTATGGAGATCCATAGATCCATACCAAAATATGGACCCATATATTTGACTTTCATAATATGTCTTCTTAGATGAAATATAATACAAAATGCAAAATTTGATAAAATTGCGATGTAAATTGAGGATCCTAGAGGAGTAATAATAAAAATGGGGGCCATTTGAAAGGGCGCAACATTAAAAAGTATGGACCCCATAGATCACTTTCAAAGTAGGTATTCTTAGAATGAAATATGAATATAATATAATCTGCAAAATTTGAAAAACTTCCGATGTAAAATGTGTTTCCGAGAGTGGTAATAATTCAAATTGGGGCCATTTGTAAGGGCGCTACATTAAGAAGTGGGCCTTTATAGAACACTTTCTAGGTAGGTATTCTGTATTGAAATATAACATGATCTGCAAAATTTTATCAAGATCTAATGTAAGATGTGGATTCTAGATCGATAATAGTGTAAACTGGGGGCCCATTTGTATGGGAGATTTTCCAAAACATTTACCTATATAGCTGGCTTTCAAAATACGTGTTTGTATAAATGTAACTTTGTGTGGAAAATTTGATCAAGATCTGATGTTAAATGTGCATTTTAGAGCAGTAATATTATAAATCAGAGGAACATTTGTATAGGGGCTATATCAAACCAGGGTCCACTTTCCCGTTAACTGTTTCTAGTGCAAATATAACACGATCCTGAAAATGTGGTCATGATTCCATGAAAAATGTGTATTCTAGAGCAGGAATAGTGTAAATTATATGGATATTAAATCTGAACTGATTTCCTCCAAATTCAATACCAATCGTCCTTGACCAAAAAAGTAACTTTTGCCAAATTTCATGACAATCAGACCACAATTGCGACATGTAGAGTGCGAACAAGCTTAG
>OX377619.1:82400129-82465135 GCA_947397865.1 Polietes domitor | reverse complement strand
ATGAAGCTCATTTTGATCTTGGCGGGTATGTAAACAAGCAAAGTTGTCGCATATGGGGCACAGAAAACCCGCACGCATACATTGAAAAGCCGATACACACAAAACGTGTCACTGTTTTGTGCGGATTTTGGTCCAGAGGCATAATTGGGCCATTTTTCTTCGAAAATTACCAAGGAGTGGCCGTTACAGTCAATGGCGATCGTTATCGGGCCATGTTGAACGAATTTGGTTTGTGAACAACATTTGGTTTCAACAGGACGGCGCTACGTGCCACACAGCCGAAGCTACACTCGATGTTTTGCGCCCTGTTTTTGAAGATCGCATTATCAGCCGCAGAGCTGATCTCGTTTGGCCACCTCGGGGTATGTGATTTGACACCGTTGGACTATTATTTGTTAGTTGCCCTCAAAGATAAGTGTTACGCAGACAAGCCAGAGACAATTGACGCTTTAAAGGACAATATTCGTGAAGCCATTGGTGAAATACAGTTCCACACAATCGATAATGTGCTTAAAAATTGGACCGATCGTGTAGGCTACTGCATGGCCAGCAGAGGCAGCCATTTGAATGAAGTTATTTTCCATTATTAACCGGAAGGATTGTACTTTCAAATAAAAAAGAAATTTGAGAAAATATTCAGTAGTTTTTTTATAGCATTTTCAAAAAAAAAAATATTTGACGGACCCTTTACTATATATTATCAATATCCAATGTAAAATGTAGGTTGTATGGGGGCTGTACCAAAACATGGATCTATATAGCTGGCTTTCAAAGTTGGAATTGGTAAATGTTATACGGAGTGAGAAATTTGATCAAGGCCCGACGTAAAATGTGCGTTGCTGAGCAGTAATAGTGTAAATCGGAGATACATTTGTATCTTGGCTATATCAAAACGTTATCTGTTTATAGTCCAAATATAACATGATTTTGAATATTTTATCAATATCCAATATAAAATGTGTATTCTAGAGCAGTAATAGTGTAAATTGGAGTGATGTTTGTATGGAGGTTTTATCTAAGTCTGAACCAAATTCAATACCAATCTCTTAAGCCCGAAAAAATTACTTCTGCCAAATGTTATTCGTATGTAAACCTATATATTTGGCCAAAACTTAAACCTATATATTTGGCTTTCAAAGGTCTTTAAAGCAGAAATATAACATAAACTGCGAAATTTCATCAAGATCCGATGTAAAAAGTGCATTTTAGAGCAATTATAGTATAAATCGGTGTAATGTAACCCACTTTCACGATAGCTGTTTCTAGTTCGAATATAACATGATCCTGAAAATGTTATCAAGATATGTAAAATGTGTATTCCAGAGCAGTAATAGAGTTAATTGGAGGGATATTTGTATGGAAGCTATATCTGAATCTGAACCGATTTCCTCCAACTTCAATGATGATCGTCGTTGGCATAAAAAATACTTTTGCCAAATTTTATGACAATCGTGAAAAAAATTACGACCTGTAGAGGGCGAACCAGCTTTAGATGGACAGCAGACAGACATATGGACGGACGGATGAAGGGACGGACAGACAGACAGACAGATTCTATGCCGATCCGTATACTTAAAGGTGTGTATATCTCGATATTTCATGGCATTACAAACATTTGGCGGAAAACTAACTTATAATACCGTATTCCACGAAGTGATGAAGGGTATAAAAACCACCACACACAATTATGTTTGCAGTTTTACATAAATTATGATATTTCATTATTATAATTAAAAAAAAAACAAGTAAAAACGACGTTAAGTTGATCGCACAGGCTGTTGATTTTCGTAGAAGTGCAGTAATATTACGGAAAATATATTTTATAGTCAAACCAAATATTATAATACAAATATTGAAAAAATAATTTTATAAATAAATATAATATTTTTATTATTTCAAACCACGATTATAAGGCAAGGCTAACAATACGCTTACATATCGAAATAATACTTCAAGTTAATTCAAAAAATAAATATTCTTATATTTATATTTTCAAAAATGCTTAAATACCATAAATATTGGTAGATAGTGGGTGCTACAGTTGGTTGCATTTCCATTTTAGTTTAATTCCAAAAGTACAAATTTTTAAAATCCATTATCTCACGTACATAGTGCAAAATAATCTAACTTCATGATTCAACCAATTTTTGCCGTAAAAGTAAATAGTACGAATTGTAAAAATCTTTTAGTTTTTTTGTGCCTATGCAGTCAGAGGAATGTATACACCGAATTCCATGCTTCTAGCTGCGGCCATTTGGTACCATTTTTATCCCTTTTTTCCTATTTTACCCCCTTAAGAGTACGACTTTCTAAAATCTCTATATTTTACATGTCTACGCAGCTAGAGAGATGTACATACTGAATTTCATCATTATAGCTGTAGTCGTTTAGTTTATACTATTTGTATCCCTTGAAAGTACGAATTTGGAAAAAAACTTTTATTTTTCATGTCTACGCAGTCAGAGGAATGTATACTTCGAATTTAATGACTATAGCTGCGGTCATTTGGTTGGTACTATTTATCCCCTTTTTCCATTTTAACCCCAATTCGTTTATTTTACGTGTCTACGCAATCAGAGGAATGTATACACCGAATTTCATTATTCTAGGTGCAGCCGTTTGGTTGGTACCATTTTTATCCCTCTATTCCCATTTTACCCCTTAATAGTGCGAATTTGCGAAAATAATTTTATATTATGTATCTACTCAATTAGAGGAATGTTTCACACCGAATTTCTTGTTTCTAACTGTTGTCCTTTGATATGTACCATTTTTATCCCTTTTTGCCCCATTTTACCCCCTCCGAATAAAAATCACCTTATGGTGCACGTGTTTGTTATATGGGGAATGCGCCTTCCTAATATCAAGTACAAGCAGGCATATTGAAAAATATTCTTAAATACTCTAAAATATTAGGGGCTATTATGGGTATTTTTAGTCCTTGTGAGGGAACAAATTTTCCCAAGCGATCTACGACTATAACACGCACTTATGGAAAATTTGGACGTCCTAGCTCCTGTCGTTTAGATGCTAGTGTGCTTTCAATAGACGGACGGGCGGACACGACTAGATCGTCTTAGAATTTTATGACGATCAAGAATGTTTATACTTTATAGGGTCTCAAAGTCGATATTTTAAGGTGTTACAAACGGAATGACAAAGTTAGTATACCCCCATCCTGGAGGTGGAGGGTATACAAATTAAAAATCCATGCAATCTAAAGTAACAACTGTGTATTGAAAAATTACAATATTGCTGCCTCAAAATACAAATTTAGGTTTTCGAAACCACAGGAAAAGGAACTGATAATTTAAGATTTTTAACTCGCTTTCTCCAGAAACGGACTAACTGATGAATCTGTAAATGTTTTGTCAGTTTTAAAATTTCTTAAAGATATATGTACGTTTAACTATTTGATCATCTTTGGAAAAAGTTGATTTCATTTTTTATTCTTTTATAGGATAGGTTGCAGGGGATACCCGTCAGTAGTATAGGAGAATGAATTATGAGTAAAGGGAAGGGCCGAATTAGTTCATATTTTAGTCTGTATTCTCATTGACTCTTTTGAACCAGGAGGATTTCCCTACAAATCGGATGAGGGTTATTTTTTATAAATCCTTGTAAACTTGATTTCAGTATGTTTTTATACCCTACCCCACTTCGTGGACTAGGGTATTATAAGTTAGTTTCGCGTCAAATGTTTGTAACACCAAGAAATAATTGAGCTAGACCAACCTTTAAGTATCGGCTTAGAATCACCAGATGAATCGATTTAACGATATCTGTCTGTCCGTCCGTCTGCTGTCCATCTAAGCTTGTTCGCACTCTACAGGCCGCAATTGTGGTCCGATTGTAATGAAATTTGGCAGAAGTTACTTTTTTGGCCAATGACAATCGGTTCAGATTTAGATATAGCCTCCATATAAATATCCATATAATTTACACTATTACTGCTCTAGAATACACATTTTACATGGGATCATGACCAAATTTTCAGGATCGAGTTATATTTGATCTAGAAATAGCTCACGGGAAAGTAGACCACATGGGTCCAAGTTTTGATATAGCCCCCATATAAAAGTACGTCCGATTTCAATTATTACAGCTCTAAAATGCACATTTTACATCAGATCTTGATCAAATTTTGCACACAATGTTACATTTATACTAGAAACACGTATTTTGAAAGCCAGCTATATAGGTCAATGTTTTGGAATAGCCCCCAGTTTACACAATTATCGCTCTAGAACCCACATCTTACATTGGATCTTGATAAAATTTTGCAGATCATATTATATTTCAATAAAGAATACCTACTTTGAAAGTGATCTAGAAAGGTCCAGCTTTTAATGTAGCGCCCGTCCAAGTGAACCCCCATTTGAATTATTACATCTCTAGGACCCACATTTTACATCGGAAGTTTTTTAAATTTTGCAGATTATATTATATTCATATTTCATTCTACGAATACCTACATTGAAAGTGATCTATATGGACCCACTTTTTAATGTAGCGCCCTTACAAATGGTCCCCATTGTTATTATTACCCCTCTAGGACCCACAAATTACCACGGAAGTTTATCAAATTTTGCATTTTGTATAATATTTTATCTACGAAGACATATTATGAAAGTCAAATATATGGGTCCATATTTTGGTATAACCCCCATACAAATTGGGCCCCCATTCTACTCTATTACATCTCTAGAACCCACTTCGTGGATTAGATCTCGATATAATTTTGCATATCATGCCATATTTCAACTATTAATACCTTCTTTGAAAGTGATCTATATGGAACCACTTTTTAATGTAGACCCCTTACAAATGCCCCATTTTAATTTTTACCCATCAAGAACGCAAATTGTACATCGGATTTTTTTTCAAATTTTGCAGATTATATTATATAGGGTGTTTTTTATTGAGGTATAGAACTTCGAATTGAAATAAAACACAAGAAAATCGTTTTAATGTCCATCAATTTGGCTTTATTGGAAGGATAATTTTATGTCATTAATGTTTAAATATGATTTCGGGAATGTGGCCGCCGCGGCTGGCTCGAATATAGCCATTTCTACACGTCCAATTTTCAACCACTTTCTCCAATTGCTGTGCAGCTCCAATTGCTGTGCACGGTGGCGAATCGATTCATTCGGGTCCTCTTCAACACTTTGCTCTACAGCGGCAATTGTTTCTTCGGTGCGCACTGTTCGACGTCTCTGCGGATGCGTATTATCACATAGAGTAAACGTAGTGCGAAAACGATCCATGGTTAACCGAATTAATTGCTCTGATGGACGATTATGTCGACCATAAAATGGTGAACTTCGCGAACTGAACCATTACTTTCGAAATAAATTTGCACGATTTGCAAGCGTTGTTCTTTTGTCAACCTGTTCATGATGAAATGGCAAACCAAACTAAATATTAATCACTTGACAGCTGACAAAATGGCCGCCAGTTAAAAAAGTGATGCCAACTTAAAGTTCTATACCCCAATAAAAAACACCCTTTATTTCAAATAAGAATACAAAGTCAAATATATTCGTCAATTCTTTGGAATAACCCAAATGGGACTCAATTCTACTATAATACAGCTATAGAAACTACGTCTTACATCGGATCATGATATATTTCAACTATGAATACCTACCGTGAATGAGAATTATATAGGCCCATGTTTTGGACCAGGCCCCAAGTATTGTTATAGGCCTCCTTTCAAATATCGGTCCGATTCATCCTATTACTACAGTATAATTTGTATTTGTCTGCCGGAAAATTGGAACAATTATTGTATGTTTTAACATATTCGTTAAATATGACTAAAGATGAATTTATTGTAACCTGTATAATTTATATGAACTACATAAAATTGCTCCCATGAAACACCTGGGTTTAGTAATAAAAAAATAAAGCGAGGTATATACGCAGGGAGTGGAGTAGGGTATTATATAGTCGGCTCCGACCGACTTTAGCCTTTCCTTACTTGTTAATGTCAAATATAATAATTTACTTTATTAAAGTTTTAATGTTTTATTCGCGAATAGAAAAATCCAGGTATTATATAGAAAACAATCGGGAAATCGAAAAAATAATTCCCTTTTCACGGGAAATAAAAAGTCAAAAATGCTAATCCTAAAGACAACATTTTATTTCTTTGTCGATTTCCAGATTTGATTTAGCAATATATTACTTCCATTTGATACGAAAATGTTAAACCATTTTTCATTATAAACGGAATAATACGCACCGGTAAACAAACATGGTTTGAGTTATAAATTCTTCAAAAATTATTGTATAAAAATGTTTTCCATTCCTTTATTAACAATACTAATATGTTGATTTCGATCATTTAATTTGTAATATAATTTTCGTGTTCGTCATTATATGATTTGATACCATCCACTCTCATTTATTATCAAACATGAATGATGTCAATGAAAATAAAATGACACACAATGCAAACCTATGGGTAACAATTAGTTAAACGGGCCTAAGCCTTTACAATCCGATTTAACACATACATATGCATTGACCAGTGTTATTGACCAATTTGCTCAATTCTATGCCCACAACTTGCGCACAATGGAACAAAAATTAAATGTCATTATTCTCCGAAATTTTTACAAGCAACTTATCATATGTTTGGTATCATGTTCATATGTTTGGTTTCTGCAAAAACGAAAAAAAAATATCAAATATTTAGTGACAATAACACCACCAAACTACAGCAGAAGCAACGGCGACAGCGACGGCGTCACCAGCAACTCTAATTTTATTTTACAATACTTGTCCGAATCATATCGCAAACACACACATGTAAGTGTTCATATCCTCTTTGTGTCTGTGCGAGTGTGTGTGCGCTAAACGGATTATGTGTTTACATACACATGCACATACATTCATACACTCGAGTATGTGTGAAAAAGACAACTGAGAGTATGTTGTGTGAACATAACAATCAACTTTATATTTCCGCAAAATTTTAAACAATTTTATTACAACCCCAAAGTGCAAAAAAATAAAGAGGAAAACCAAACGAAATAAAGAGGATGCCAGAAGAACAAGAACAAGGACGAGAAGAAACGAAACTAAACGAGAACCAGAACCAGAAACTGTAATATTTGGAAAAGTACTCACTCACATACACAGCCACGCTAACCAAACATACGGAGTATATGTACACAATACACTTCCAATTGGAGAAGAGAAAAGCTACAACTTGTTACATTTCCGCCTCAGCAACATCCACCACGAACAGAATGTCTTTATTATGATGACGATCTTGGGCACGCTACAGTTGAAAGGTTTGGCAAAAGCAAACATTGTGGCAAGTTGGGAGTTATTTAATTTATCAATTCAATTTTCTAATAAATACCCATGATATAATACCAAAGGTGGGGCTGCGAAGATCTTCGGATCTAACATAATTTGACACAAGTGAATATTGTGGGTCAGAAATTAATCTGAAGGAGAATCGGCTGTTTTTACCAATTCTAACCACAGAAAAAAGTTAACAGCAAAAATGAGTTCAAATTAACTAAATTTTAGGCAAATTCAACATCGTCATCATCATGGATCACGGTTCACTTTATTTATTTATGCTGAAATTTCGCAGCAGTCAAATAGTAATATCTCAACATCGTATGAGGTTCGGTATCTGTTGCAATTTGTATCGGGTGCGACATTTGTATGGGAGCTGTATCTAAATCTGAACCGATCTTACCCGTTTTCCCGCAGGTGTTTCTAGCTGGATTATAAGTTGCTGTGCCAAATTTAAAGAAAATCCGATACAATATTTGGCTTCTAGAGCGGAAAATGTCAAATCGGGAGCGACATTTGTATGGGGACTATATCAAAATCTGAACCGATTTGCTTAATTGAATAGCGTTCGTCCTTGATCCACAAAACTTATTTGTGTCAATTTTTGTTAAGATCGGACTATAATTGCGACCTGAAATTTGATTACAACAATAGATGGACAGACGGACATTGCTAAATTGATATAATTGATGTATAATAAACGATGGGTCTTATTCGTTTCCTTTGGTTGTTACAAACAAATGCACAAAGACATAATACTCTCGTGGAGTGTATAAAAATCCCAAAATGGCGTATGAACCAAAATAGGATACTAAAGAATTCTAAAGAAATGAATATGTTCCATGGAGAACGTTAGTTTACGGCGAATAATGGAAGAAATGTCAAAAATCAAATTGATTTATTGTTAAGTGTGATTCTCCTTATACTTATCCTTCCATTACCTAAACAAAACTCGTAATTTGTAAGAAGAAATTACATTACATTCAAAACACATAGGAAATCAATCAAATTGTTCACTACTCAAACAACACAAAAACTAAAAAATTAATATAATTTACGCTTTCTTGACTTAAGTCGGCTGTTGACGAATGGATATCTCGCTTTTTGTAATCTTTCTTTACTATTGTGCTAAGAAAATCCAAAGAAAACGTGTAATTTTACAAAATTCAAATCAAAAATGCCCCAACTTTCAAATCCAGCGCATTTGTATATTGTTTAAGCAGGATACGACTAAATTAAATCACACAACAATATAGGAATCTCGGTGGCGAATATACTCAAAAACAGGTTCTAATTTCATATGGGAAGGGTCACGCCCACTATCCGCCCATCTTTTCATAACTATTAACATTGGACACAAAATTTCAGCACTCTAGGTGTCATAGAACTGACCATATTCGATAATATGTTTTAACTTCGTATGCGAGGTACCATGCACACTTTCCCAATACCGCCCATTTTTAGCACAACCACCCACATTGATGCTACATGCACTTACACAAAATTACAACACTCTAGATGTCATATAAGTGACAATATTCAATAGTAGGTTTTAACTTCGTAGGAGGGGTGCCACGACCACTTTTCCATTACCGCCCATTTTTGGCACAAATACGCACACTGATGCTGGATGCACTCAGACAAAATTTCTGTATTGTATCTGTCATAGAACGGAATATATTCGAAAATGGGTTTTAACTTCGTATGGGAGGTGAAACGCCCACTTTTCCAATACCGCCCATTTTTGGCACAAATATGCAAATTGATGCTAGATGCACTTACACAAAAGTTCAGCACTCTAGGTGTCATAGAACTGACAATATTTAATATTAGGTTTTAACATCGTATAGAAGGTGCCAGGCCCACTTTTCCAATTCCGCCCGTTTTTGGCACAACTGAACTTTCACAAAATTCAAGACTCTAGTTGCAACAGAATTCCGAATATGCCAATTTATAAAAAACGAATAAATCCCCAATTTGTGTGGGAGGTGCCATGTCCACTGAAAATATCAAAAAACAAGTAAGGAAAGGCTACAGTCGGGCGGGGCCGACTATATGATACACTCCACTTTCTATCCGTATACAATTAAATTCGATAAAAAATGAAAACGGGAAGGATTTTTGTATGTTTCCGAATCATAGGCTAATATGACCTGACCCAATTTCTCAAATCGAGAAAAATAATTGTATCAGGATTATATCCAAACCTGGAACAAAGCGACCCACTTGCACAACAGATTCTTTCAGTTCAAGTATAACGTGTTATGCTCAATTTGAAGAAATTCGGTGAAAATACGTGGTTTCTGGGGCGGAAAAAGCAAAGTCGGGAGCGAAATTCGAATGGGAGCAATATATAAATCTGAACCGATCTGACCTATTTTCACCACAGGTCTTCCTTTCATATGTGGTTTCTAGATCGGAAAAAGTCGAATTGAGAGCGAAATTTGTATGGGAGCTATATAAATCTGAACCGATCTAACACATTTTTACCACAGGTGTTTCTAGTTGAAATATAAGATGGTTTACCAATTTTGAAGAAAATCTGTTAAAATATGTGGTATCTAGTAGGGTTTGCATCCCGGGATTTCCCGCGGGAAAATTCCCGGGAATTCGCACATTTTTCATTTCCCGTATCCCGGGAAATACGAACGGGAATCCCGCGGGAATTCAGTAGATTATTTTACATATTTCATCGCATATTTTTTCCATCATTTCCACAATAAAATTAAAAATGTTGTATAAAAATTTAGATCAGATCACTTTTCATCAGGTATGTCAAATATTGCAGTTGTATGACAAAATATTTTAAGCTGCTTTCCAATATACACTCATAATCCTCTTTTTCGGATTTTTCCTGTCAAGCTCCATATGAACAAATTAAAATCCGGGAAAAGTTGATTTTGGACGCCAAAAATAAAGAATTTAAAGTTTTCGAAGCGACAGTACAAAGAACAAACATTTCATTTAATGCTCTACTGACTATTAATGTGAACGATCGTTCTCCGTCGTGTCCACATTTTCCAATAAAATAAGAAAAATCTGATCTTTAATTAATTTTCAAACTGGAAAAGATGTTTGAATTGATCTCACATTGCACTTTATTATATGAATTCTGTAACAGGTTCGTTGTGAAATATATATTTATTTTACTTTAATAAAATGTGAATGTTTCATTGGAAAAAAATAAGCTTAACTCATGGTAAACTGGAAATCGTCATCATTCCCGTCCTGTCCCGGGATCCCGGGAAATTGAAAAAATAATTCCCGTTTCCCGGGAAATAAAAAGTACGGGAAAATGCAAACCCTAGTATGTAGAGTGAAAAGAGTCAATCGGGAGTGAAATTCGTATGGGGGCTAAAAATCTGAACCGATTTTCTTCAAATTAAATAGCGTTCGTCCTTAACCCGACAAACTTTGTTGTACAAAGTTTCATTTGGTTCTGGCTACAATTGCGACCTGTAATTTGATTACAAGAATAGATGGACGGACGGACAGACAGACGGACAGTGCTAAATCGATTCAAAAAGTGATTCTAAGTCAATCGGTATAATTAACTATGGTTCTATATCGCTTCCTTTTGGGTGTTACAAACAAATACACAAAGACATAATACTCTCGTGGAGTGGATCAAGGACGAACGCTATTTAATTTGAAGTAAATCGGTTCAGATTTAGATATAGCCCCCATACAAATGTCGCTCCCGATTTGACTTTTTCAGCTCTAGAAACTACATATTTCACTCGATTTGATTCAAATTTGGCACAGTACCCTTTATTTAAGCTGGAAACAGCTGTGGTGAAAATCGGTATTTTGAACCATACCAATATTATCGTAATAAAAAGAAATGACAATAATTTCCTAAATAATTTATGTTTTATTCAAAATTAACATCGGCCCTTAAAATTTAACCACCCTTTATTTGATCTATTACTCTATGATTGCTGCGAAGGCAAGATAGGCGCCTTCGCGGTGGTTGTTTACAAAAATAATTGAATTATTTAAGAAATAAGATTCGGCAAACGAATAAGAATTGCTTCTTAGATTCGCATTCAAGAAGTTTCTAATCAATTTGAAGTGATTTTTTATAAGTTCATTAATACTTAAATTTATGAAGAACTCGGCATAAATTTCAGTATTTTGTAACTTAATTTTAAGAAAAAACTAATTTTTTAGTTAAAAATTCCTAAATGAAGTTTTGCCATACACACAAATCTTAATATTTTTCTTACTTAGAACCTTGGATATTTTCTTCCACACAAGTATGAATTTACTCAATTGAATGAATTTTTATTAGATCCAACGAAATGTTTTTAAGTAAAGTTACTACCCTCTTTCTAGTAAATGAACTATTTGCTATGACCTTGATATAAGGAAATTTTACTCATACTTCCTATTTTCAAGGAAATTTTTACTAAACTAGAGTAAAATTGTTGAACTAAATTGGAGTATGGATTTTACTCAAATTTAGGAATGCTATTTTTCTGAGTGCATGCTTTAGAGCTTGAAATAGTAAACAAACATAATAATGTGCCTAAAAGATATCACAATTTTCCTAATATGGTACTGCACTTCTAAAGTCGACAGCCTCTAAGCTGCCGGTAATACTGTGGAATGCACTCCGAGGTGGAGGATATATAAGATTCGGTCCGGACGAACTTAACACCTTCTTACTTGTTTGCATTAGTATTGTTTGCATTAGTTTTGCATACTGCAGCAAATTAATTTTTTGAAGTATTGGGGAATAATTTCCTCAGTTTTAGTTCAATTGAAATTATTTTAAGCTCACTTTTTTCCTTATGTCAAGTAAAATTTTCCTCAGTTTAGGTAGAAATATACTTGTTATGAGGAAAAATAGTCAGAAACACATCCTCAGTTTGATTAAATATTACTAAAAATTACTAAAATTTTGCGCAGGTTTAGTAAAAAAGTAATTTGTTTCTGATTAATTTTACGTGGTTTGATTTTCCTCAGTTTGAGAATATATTTACCTAATTTGAGGGAAAATTTACATAGTTTAAGGAATATTTTAACAAAAAAATGTAATACATTTAGACAAAATGTACTTGATTAAAAAAATATATTTCAATTTTCCACAGTTTGAAAAAATTTAACTAGAATCTAGTTCAAAGTACTTTATATAGCGTCATAGTAGTCGACTATATCCAAATATCAAAAACGCTACAATTTTCAAAGTTTTGCCCTAAATATTAGCGGTATATACAATTGCATGATTCCCCTTACAGCCTTTTAGTTGGTTCTATTCTGTTGGTTCTGTTCTAGTTCAAAAATGCAAATCACAGTGCAATGTAAACACATACATTTTCCTAGCTCAAAGTTGTAAGTACGTGGTATAAGTTTTCCAGTGGTTCAATGTTGGTTATCTAGGGGTTTTTTTTAAGAGATGTCTTCCTTGTCGATACCATAACTTTGGATCGCGTGATCGAATTATAACGATATTGGTATCATCTGAAAGAAGAGGGTCGAGATCCATGCTGGGTCGAAATCTTGTGGAATTACCATATTCTAGCTGCAGTATATTGCCTGTTTACCATTTTGACATTCAAATTATGAATTTGGGAAAATTCTCTTATTTTTAAGAGTATACACCGAATTTCGTGATTATATTTTATATAAAAAATCTTTCTTGCGCTTCTACATAGCCAAAGGTAGTACTCACCGAATATTATGATTCTAGCTGAAGCCATTTGGTGGGTTAAATGTTATACCTTTTCCCTATTTCCTCTTTATTTTACGTGTCTACTAGCTGTTGTTGTTTGATTGGTAAAGGGTGATTTTTTAAGAGCTTGATAACTTTTTTTAAAAAAAAAACGCATAAAATTTGCAAAATCTCATCGGTTCTTTATTTGAAACGTTAGATTGGTCCATGACATTTACTTTTTGAAGATAATTTTATTTAAATGTTGACCGCGGCTGCGTCTTAGGTGGTCCATCCGCTTAGTCCAATTTTGGCATTTCCACGTTTTTGAGTAACAGAGACCCAATTGGTGCGAACGGCGACGAATCGAAAATTGGTGGTCATCATTAACACTGGCCGATACAGCTGCGATATTTTCTTCAGTTCGCACTCTACGTAAGCGTGTTGGTGGTTTAATGTCCAACAATGTAAATTTGGTGCGAAATTTAGTCACAATAGCCCGAATAGCCGCTTCAGTGGGTCGATTAAACTGACTATAAAATGGAAGCGCGCAATGAACTTTCTTAACAGAGCACGCATTTTGATAATAAAATTCAATAATTTGCAAGCGTTGTTCGTTTGTAAGACGATTCATGATGAAATGTCAAAGCATACTGAGCATCTTTCTCTTTGACACCATGTCTGAAATCCCACGTGATCTGTCAAATACTACTGCATGAAAATCCTAACCTCAAAAAAATCACTCTTTACTATTTTGAATTTTGCAATTTTTTTATACAGCTCACACGCAAATTTCTCTCCCGATTTGATTATTTCCGCTCTAGAAACCCAATATTTTAAAAAATTTTCTTTAATTTTGGCCCAGCACCTTCGAAGTCTTCGGTCTAAAATTATAGTCATAACAGTAGAAATGCCACGTTAATAATATAAAGCGCTTTTATTGTAGCTTTGTCACGTCCATTCCTTTATCAAAAAATAGTATTAACTTCTATACAAATTTCCTTGAAGAGTAGCATATACTCGTATCGCATAAGTCCGCATCCGTTTAATTTTTTTCTTTGGTGCAACATAGCCAAGCAGCAGAACAAGTTGTATTATTATGATGATAGTACCATTTTTGGTGAATGTATGTGGTTTCCGCAGTGTTAAATTCACATCTCGTTTAGATTTTTGGTGTTCTGGACACACACACACACAAATTGCAACACTCAGACCAAACAGCCACAATCTGGCAAGGCACTCCTCTGGAAAGGCCATTTCAAAGAATAGCCGGAATTAAGCAAGAATCCAAACTTTACAAAAGGAAATAATAGTGGAAGTGGAAAATGTATAAAAAAGAAATTAAGATTTACTTATGTGATCTCATGCAATTTGCAACTTTTTTCTTGGTTTGTTATTTTTGTTTATTTTTAAACTCCTTCACGGAAACTTGTATTAATTTTAATGGCGTGTTGCTTTTTTGCAAATTCTTCCGGGACTTTGTTTGAGGAAGATTTCCAGAAAATGCTTTGAATAAAATTTAGTAAAATTTTCGTCAGATTTAGTTAAGGTGTACTTGGTGTGAAGAAAAGAAAGAAAAATTTAGTTGCTTTGAGGAAACATTAAACTGAAATCGAGTTCAAAGCATGTCCTACATTTAATAAAAGGAACTACAAAATCAAATTTTCCTCAGTTTTAGTACAATTTTACTTAGACCGCACAGTGGTTCAGAATCGGAATTCATCGGCCAAAATTCAATAACTTTTGTTCTAATATACATTTTTGAGTTCTGTAAAAAACCCAAAAAATTATGACCCAAGAATTATTTTGAGAGATTATTTCGTTTTTATTATTATTCAGTTTTTTGGGCATATTTCCAGTAAATGAACTCCGATTGTTATAAAATAACGGAAATTTTCTGAAAGACAATTTTCAGAAGTTAATGAGAACTAAAACATCTGACTTTTAGCTTTAAATGTATCCCTCCCTCCAAAACGGGTTACCCTTCAACCTTTCCAAATATGTATATATTTCGTTAAAGGCCTTTGAAAGAAAATAGTTGTGTTGGTCCAAAGCCAGACATTTGTTCAAAAAGGATATTTTTACAGTATTCATTACAACAAAACTATATTTGCCACAAAGCTGAGAAACCACAATTTTTAATAAAAAAAGTGCAATATCTCTTAAAATGTGCGAGAAACAGTTCGATAAAGTCAAAAATAGAAAATAAGTTTTTTTTTCAATTTTCAATTTTCAAATCTAAACAATTAAGGAAGGTTAAAGTCGGGCGTGGCCGACTATATGATACCCTACACTTAGTCATTATACCCAATGGTGTAAGATATAAAAAGGTCGTTACATTTGAACCGGGTGATATAGGATACAGCTATTTCTAGAGAGGAAATAATCACTTCAGTAGCGAAATTTGTAATGGAGCTATATATATATCTGAACCATTTTCACCAGAGCTGTTTTTAGTTGAAATATAAGTTGTTTTGCCAAATTTGAAGAAAATCTGTCAAAGTTTGTGGTTTCTAGAGCGGAAAGTGTTAAATCGGAGGAGACATTTGTATGGGAGCTATATATAAATCTGAACCGATCTATCCTATTTTTACCAGAGCTGTTTTTAGTTAAAATATAAGTTGTTTTGCCAAATTTGAAGAAAATCTGCCAAAGTTTGTGGTTTCTGGAGCGGAAAGAGTCAAATCGGAGGAGACATTTGTATGGGAGCTATATATAAATATGAAGCGATCTATACTATTTTTACCAGAGCTGTTTTTAGTTGAAATATAAGTTGTTTTGCCAAATTTGAAGAAAATATGTCAAAGTTTGTGGTTTCTAGAGCGGAAAGTGTTAAATCGGAGAAGACATTTGTATGGGAGCTATATATAAATCTGAACCGATCTAACCTATTTTTACCAGAGCTGTTTTTAGTTGAAATATAAGCTGTTTTGCTAAATTTGAAGAAAATCTGTCAATGTTTGTGGTTTCTAGAGCGGAAAGAGTCAAATCGGAAGAGACATTTGTATGGGAGCTATGTATAAATATGAACCGATCTATACTATTTTTAGCAGAGCTGTTTTTAGTTGAAATATAAGCTGTTTTGTCAAATTTGAAGAAAATCTGTCAAATTTGAATCAAAATCTGTAATACAAAAAATTATGATTATTGTTCGCATTATGAACAAATACGTAAAAATATGTTATAAAAACAAAAAAAATTAATTTTCTTCAAAATCGAAAAATACAAAAGTTGGGCCGATTTCTAAAATATACCCGATTTCCCGCTTTTTAATTTAATATCTCAAAATAATCCTTGGTTCCTTGTCTAATTTTGATTTTTTTACAGAACTCGCAAATGTCTACTAGAACCATAGGTATTGAATTTTGGCCGATGGATTTTGATTCTGAACCCCTGTGGACCGTGGTATATTTTTTTTTGAGTGCAGCAGAACTCACCTCGATTTAATTTTCACTTGCTTCCTAATAATTGTTTAAATATTTCACACTAAAAACCTATTTTAATTCACTCAAATGCAGCTACTTAAATAAATCGAAGCGTTTCATATATATTTGCTGTGGTAATTGCATGTAATCAAATACAATATTTATATGTGAATTGCATTTTATTTTCACCTCAGTCTTTTTCGATTAAAACTTGTTCAGCTAAAATGAAATCAAATAAAATTCCATAGAATCAATAGTAAGCGGATTACAAATTGTTCACATTATGAATGGGCAGAGTACGCAAAAGCGGATATTAGTGTGGATCATAAAGATTATTGAACACTGTAGATAGTAGAAGCATATTAAGAAAATTGTGATATTTATTAACTATTGCAAACTATGCATGCTTTTAATTTTCATTATCAGGAAAGGTACCAGTTTTATACCTTTTTTTACTATGTTTCTCATAAAAGTACGAATTTGGAAAAATTGTGTATCTACGCAGTAAGGTATGAATTGAATTTCATCATTCTTGCTGCTTCCATTTGTACAATTTTTATCCACTATTTCCACCTCCCATAAATATATAAATCTAGAAAATTTTCTTTATGTTGAGCGTCTACGCATTCAAACTTCTACCTGTAGTCATTTGATGTTATCAGATTTAAACTTTTTTATCCATTTTAACACTGAAAGTACGAATCCGATCTATTTTTTCTGTATACAGGGCGACACACAGTCTACAGTAAAGTCGGGTGGGGCCAACTATATGATACCCTCCACTTTCTACCCGAATACAATTCAATTCGGTAAAAAAGTGAAATCAGTATATCCTAATCATAGACCGATGTGACCTGACCCACTTTGTCAAATCGAGAAGAGTATTTGTATCGAGGTATATCCAAATATGGAACGAGGTGACCCACTTTCTGCTAAAGCATAAGGTGTTATGGAAAATTTGAAGGAAATACTTGGTGGGCGGAAAAAGTCAAGCCGGAAGAGAAATTTGTATGGGAATTATATTAAAATATGAACCGATTTGACCCATTTTAACTATATGTAGGTCTTTCTTGTTGAAATATACGATAATTTGCCAAATTTGAAGAGGTTTCTAGAGCAGAAGAGTCAAATGTGGAGGCCAGAGTGAAAGGAGTCAAATCCGGAGTGAAATTCTTAGGGGGGCTATATCTAAAGCTGAACCGATTTTCTTCAAATTAAATAGCGTTCGTCCTCATTCTGAAAAACTTTGTTGTGCAAAGTTTAGTTCGGACTACAATTGCGACACGTACTATGATTACAAGATGAACAGACATACGGGCGGAAGGACGGACGGACATTGCTAAATTGGCTCCAAAACGATTCTAAGTCGATCGCTATAATAAACGATGGGTATCTCGTTTCCTTTTGGGTGTTACAAACAAATGCCCAAAAGACATAACACCCTAGTGAAGGGTATAAAAATCTACACGATGTTTGAGTTATGAAATTGATTAAAACATATATATGTCTTTTCCATCTATCAAATCCTTATACTACACAAATTTCGTTCTCTTCTCCCTACTCTCTGGGACCAAAATTGCGACATAAGAAACAAAACGGTTTTTCCACTACAGCACTGTCAATTCATATACTACATAATATTGTTCTGAAATCGATCTGTGATGCCCTTCAATCCTTCCATGTAATTACAATTGACCGTAGCCGATTTATGTTGGACAACTAAATAGCCAATGGGGGTAGAAGATAATGCTGAAAACTTAAAAATTATGATTAATATAATGAAACAATATTTATCTCTGAAAAGTCATCACACACGTATTATTAGGTCGTAGGTTGTACAATAAATCATTGTATGAACACCCCTAATATTGCCATTGATAAATTTAAAAAATCTAACAGAAATTCTTGGTGGGTATTAAACCACCCCAGCCACCCCTTCCTACGCCTATGTCCATGTCAACACAAAAAGTACGAATATCGAGCGATGTATATACCGAATTTCAATCTATATTCAGCCGTTTGGTTGCTGCCATTTTTATACCTGTTCGCCTAAATTCCCACCAAAAAAGTATGACTACCGATAAGAACTACCGATTACTTGGACTTTAAAAGGTAAAATAACATTTATTTTGGGAAATATTAAAAAAATTGGGAAATATTAAAAATTTATTTCCAAAGTAGTGAGTCTATAACGCAAACTGTAAGAAATTTACGTGGAAAGCTTTCGTGTTTTCAGACGAAACTCATTTTCATCTCGGTGGCTCTGTCATTAAGCGAAATTGCCGCATATGGGGTTCAGAGAACCAACACGTGACTATTGAGAAGCTAACATTATTGGGTCATGTACTGAAAAATTTGGTCAATAGATTGAGGTACTGCCAATCCAGTCATATGAATTATATTGTGTTTCATTAGGGTGATTCCATTGGAACGGGTGTAACACTTTTCCTTAAATATGTTTAAATATCTCCCATATTCATTGACTGAGATTTTTGCTATATTACCAATTGAAAATATGTCTTAGCATTTTAAATATTGGAGATATACGACAAACAAGAGCGTCACGGTTGTGACCTTAGTTTTAAAGAAAATTTTGAGGTTTTACATATTTTCTTGAATTCGGTGATGTTATTACATTACATGCCTTTATTCATTTTTGTTAATCAAAAGAGTAGTTCATACACTTTCTTCTAAAGTATACGTTACCGACATCTCTTTATGAATATAGGAAATATAGGATATTTAAATTGATTTTGACGGAAATCCTGTTACGACACCAGCAAATGATCAGACCGATTGTTATCATTTTTATACACTCCACGAGAGTATTATGTCTTTGTGCATTTGTTTGTAACACCCAAAAGGAAACGAGATAGACCCATTGTTAATTATACCGATCGACTTAGAATCACTTTTTGAGTCGATCCGTCTGTCCGTCAGTCCATCTATTGTTGTAATAAAAGTCCAGGTCCCAATTGTTATTAGAACTAAATTAAACTTTGCACAACGATGTTTTATGAGATAAGGACGAATGCTATTTAATTTGAAGACAATCGGTTCAGATTTAGATATAGCTCCCATACAAATTTGGGTGGTACAATGTACATCCCTTTTTTCCATTTTATCCCTTATAAGTACGAATTTGAAAAAATACTTTTATATTATATAAATACTCAATTAGAGGAATGTACACACCAATTTTCGTTTCTCTAGCTACTGTCGTTTGTTAGGTACCATTTTTATCCCTTTTTGCCCCATTTTCCCCCATACAGGTTAGGTTAGGTTAGGTTGAAAGGGTTGCCCGCTGGTAGTATATACAACATCATATGTATACGCAACCAAGCGAGTTCACTCGGAGACTATTTGTCCATTGTGCTACCCTTGATAGATGATTATAGAAGAAATATATTAATGAATAGAGGAGGAGGATTATAGTGGGAGAAGAGAAGTTGATAGCAAGGAAAGTCCGGAGGGTTCATTATAGTATCAGTCGTTATTAGATTGCCTGGTGTTTCTACTGGAGAACCAGTTGGCCTTGTCTATGAATTTATATAGAGGTTTTAGAGGAACGCTTGCTACTTCTGCCAGACTGCTAAAGAACCTGCTTCCAAGATAATGTAGCCTGAGCTCCTGCAGTCTATGGCATGAGCATAGCAGATGTTCCACCGACTCCTCTTCTTCTTCGTCGAGGCAGCTTCTGCAGTAGTCCATATGAGGGATTCCCATACGCTCTGCCATACGGCCTATTGCGCAGTGCCCTGTAAGGACTCCCGTGAGGTTGCTTGTGTTTCTTTTGCCGAGTGCCAGTAGTTCCTTTGTTCTACTAGGGTTGATTTTCGGCCATAAGTTACGTATTATTTTGCAGTTATGAACGGAGTCCCATCGCAACTTTGTTTCTCGGTCTGCTATTTCGTCTATTTGATTGAGTATTTCGATGAAAGGCGTGCGTATGTTCGTATTACATGGAACGTCCGTCTCCTTGGAGCCATTCCGTGCACATTCGTCTGCCATTTCGTTTCCAGGTACAGCCGTGTGACCCGGTACCCATACAAGTGTGACGTCATGCATTTGTAGTCGGTCCAGAGACTCTAAGCAGTCATGTACGCATCTTGATCTGATAATCTTGGAGTTTAAGGCTTTAAGGGCTGCCATACTGTCCACATAAATTCTGAATTTTGATGGATCGATGTCCCGTTCCAGAATATTTCTCGCGGCTATGTTGATGGCATATACTTCTGCCTGAAAGGCTGTGCAAGTTGTTGGCAGTCGGATGGATATTTTAAGGTTTAAAGGTTCAGAAAAGACTCCCGATCCCGTACCTGTCTCCATTTTTGAGCCATCAGTGAAGATTGAGTTTTCCTCGTCGGTCATGACCATGTTGGATGCCCATTCTTCTCTGGTGGGTATTACCAATTTGAAGTTCTTATGTAGGTGCATACTGGGCTTGAGAAAATCTGAATTTTTATCTAGCCTCCCTTATGGTTCAGTAGCTCCCCCCATGCAAATAAGAAGCACTTATGGTGCACGTTTTTCCTATAAGGGGAATGTAAAACCAAATATCAAGCAAATATAAACAGACATATTAAAAATGCTTAAATACTCGAAATGTTAGGGGTATTTTCAGTCATTGTGAGGGAAAAATTTTTCCCTCTGGACCGATTTCGCCCACTTTCAACACCAAGCGATCTACAACCATAAACACATTTATGTCAAATTTGGATGTCCTAGCTAATTTCGTTTCAACAGACGGCCGGACATGACTAGTTCGTTTTAGAATTTTATGACGATCGAGAATATATATACTTTATAGGGTCTCAGGTCGATATTTCAAGGTGTTATAAACGGAATGACAAAGTTAGTATACCCCCAATCCTGGTGAAGGAGGGTATAAAAAAGTGATTCGATTGTACATAAATTGAAAATCGACTGGTATTTTCCGTATTTGTTCGCGTATGTATGTTATCTTTACTATTTGTTAGACCAGATGAAACCCCCACCAAGGGAAGAACAACGCACGACCCTGCTCTTTGAAAAAAAAAAACAGTCAATGATGATACTGTGGACATGCATGTGATGACATAGGCATGGAATTCTCTGTCCATCAAATATCTAATCAAATTTGAATTATGAAAATTTTCCGAGCACATTTTCTGTGCTCATTTTCACAATGCATACAGCTGCTGAATAAACACAATTTCAATTGCGTGGATTGAATCAAATGCCATTGTTTGTTCAACAGTAATTTCAATACACATGCATTTACAGCCATTCAATTTAAAATTTATCTACATATAGAATTTGTCAATTTATTTATTACATTTCCCTGAGCAATGGCAAAAGGATAATAAGGCGAGCTGGAAAGGCTCGGCAAAGTAGCCCAAAGTAATAAGCTAGATACCTCTTGGATTACCGATTGGTGTTATGAACATCTGGTGTGAAACTAAGGAACTACACAATGCGACTTAATAACCAAGTGAAGTTGAAGTGAAATATTTGAAGATACTTAGAACTGAGCAATATGTTTCTTCAAATTCGGCTCAAAGGCATATGGGCATCTCCCAGTGGACCGAACGCGAAATTCGCACGCCTTAAACTACGCCAAAAACAAGAAAGAAACTGAAAAAGTCGATCAGCCGTTTTAGTGTTCTAAAGCGTTTAAAGAGTACTATATTTTAAAAATATATCGTACAAGGTCTTTTAGAAATATATAAAGTTGAGTGATTTTTTGGGAACTTTGTTTTTCCATATATACATGTAAATGAAGGTCAGAGGATATATTTTGTTCCTAGATTTATGAAATATGTGAATTATCTCTTAAATTTTTTTAATTAGGTACAGCAGGAATACGGACGGGACAAAAATTTCCCCTCGTAGTAAAAAAATTTAGTAATTTTCGTTATAAAACTTCAACTTTTAATAAAAATATAAGAGTTAACTTGTTCTCTTATATTTTTATAAAGATAATAAAAAAGATAAATCAAGATAATAAAAAAGTTGTCGAAATAAGAAAAAAATAAAGTTAAAAACTGTTAGTGTGGTCTGATTTCATTTTTTGAGAGATGCCCATATGTAATATTTAACAGTTTAATTCAGTCAACTAATTCGTTAGTTTTATAATCACAACGTTGTGATTATTTCAGTAGACCCCAGTAAAATCAAAGTGCTGCTGTACTTTACTCACAACCATTATCGTGTCCATTAAATGCATTTGTGGCCAAATTCGCAAAATTTCTAGCCAACAGCTTTGTATGCAAATGCAAAAGCAAAAGCCGAGATTAAATTTAACAACTCCATCACGTTTTAATGATTTCCTTGGCCTAATTGTACACCAGAGGAATAACAGGTCACGAAGCAACATCAAAGGGCACTAAACTGCATTTCTCCTCATTAAAATGCAGCAGAGGAATTATAATTTCAAAGTTAATTGCATTGGCAGAAATCATTTCGAACCATATGAAGCGTATGAGCAATGTTAATAAATTAATTGATGTTAATAATACGCACTGCAGGCAGTCGAGTAAGTCTTTGAGTGAAGTTTGAACTACTAAAAATTCACAGCTGATTTCGCTTGTGTCTGTCTAAATTATCATTATTGCACATATACTAATGGGTTTTTATCTTTAGCAGATTGTTAATTATGCAGAATATTATTTCGCAACAACAATTGTAATCATTTCACATGCAATTGTTAACAGCAGTTTCAGTTTTGCTTCGGTGTTTATGTAGGCATGCAAATTACATTTGTTTGCAATTAACAATTCAAAGAAAAACTGCAACAGCTGATGTTAAATGAAATAATTACCTAACAATTGGGAAAAGGGCAGGCATAATAATAATTTTTTAATCGAATTTAATTTGTTATCGAATTTAGTTTACTATTTTGATACACGCACTTATACATCATTTCATGTGAAATGTATTCAAATATTGACCAGATACCCTATAAAGTATATGCAAATGGTGGTTAAATTTTAAGGGCCGATGTTGATTTTGAATAAAACATAAATTATTTTCATTTCTTTTTATTATGATAATATTGATATGGTTCAATTATGTATGGAACAAAATATCGGCCAAAAGGCCGCCAAGACCTCGGCGGCACGCCTCCATCCGATGGCCCAAATTTTCGATGACGCTGACGCATAATTGAGGTTCTATGCCGTTAATGTGCCGAATTATCTCATCCTTTTGCTCTTGAATTGTTGCCGGCTTATCGACGTACAAATAATTCAAATAACCCCAAAGAAAGAAGTCCAACGGTGTCGAATCACATGATCTTGGCGGCCAAGATAATACGACCATTGAATTTGTCGCGCAAAAGAGTCATTGTTTCGATAGCTGTGTGGCAAGTGGCACCGTCCTGTTGAAACCACATATCGTCCACATCCATATCTTCCAATTCGGGCCATAAAAAGTTCGTTTTCATCTCACGATAGGGAATACCGTTCACAGTAACTGGCTGACCGACCACATTTTGGAAAAAATAATGCCGCCAGCCCATAAACCACACCATTCTCCCCGTCTTCACAATTAGATTAATCTAATTGTGATTAATCTAATTGAATTTCATGATTTCAACTTCAGCGGTTTGGTTGGTGTCAATTTTATCCCTCTTTTCCGATTGTATCCCTTAAAATTGCAAATTTCGAAAAATCCCTGTATTTTACTTCTCTACGAAATTAGGGGGATGTGCACACAGAATTTCATGATTCTAGATGTTGCCCTATCATTTGTACCATTTTTATCGTACGGGCGTACGCACGGGCAAGGCTAGATCGTCTGACAATTTTAACACGACCCAGAATTTGGTTAAAATAAAAATTAAATTGATATTTGGTACGTAGGTATATTAGGCTAGATCACGGAAAAAAATGCTGCTGCCCCAGAAAGGAAGAATGGATTTTTTAATATTTCGTAGCGGGGTCGTCTGTGATATAAAGGCTCTTTAAAACACCTCTAAAAACTATGTTTTTTCCAGTGCAATTTTTTAATGTTGCATTTTTGTCCAGTTACCGATGAACAAACCCTTGAAAGAACTTTAGATAAAATTTTCATATTATTGACTGACCTTAATTTTTTTTGGTTTTACAAATTGGTAAGAAAAACACTCATTTAGTGAAAACATTATGTTAAAAATGTTATGAAAAATAACCAAACAAGTAAGAAAACCTCAGTGGACTAATCCGACTTATATACACCCTCAGTCTCAGAGAACATATGTATGGAAGTTACGTGGACTTCAATTTAAGTTCGTGGCACATGGTCACAAATTCTACATTTATAAAACAATTGTAAAAAGATATAATAAAATATCATGTCATAGTCATAGTCCAAGCACTAGCATAGATGTTAAAACAAGTGAAGAAAGGTTAAAGTCTTTCGGGGCCGACTATGTGATACCCTCCAATTTCTACGCCATTACAATTGAATTCGGTGAGGATTTTGGCATTTTGGACCAATGAGACCCCCTTTCACAATGTATGTTTCCAGTTGAAATATAACGTGTTCAGATCAAAAACTGATAATAAAGGGTGGTTAAATTGTAAGGGCCGATGTTGAATGTGAACCACACCTAAACGTCAAGTTTTTTCTGCATTTCATTTGAAATTTCTCAATTTCAGACTAACTCAATTTGAACCATGGAAAGATACACAATCGAGCAAAGCGTTAAAGTTATTCAGGCTTATTATGAAAGTGGGCGTTCAATCAAAATGATGAGGCACATATTCAGCTCAGTGGATTCGACAATAAGCAGAATTGCCGCATTTGGGCGAATGATAGTCCAAGAGTGATTGTCGAAAAACCAAAGAGTAACTGTTTGGTGCGGTTTATGGGCTGGCGGTATCATCGGGCGGTATTTTTTCCAAAATGAGGCCGGTCAGGCAGTTACTGTGAATATTCTTCGCTATCGTGAGATGATAACCAACATTTTATGGTCCGGATTGGAAGATATGGATGTGGACGATATGTGCTTTCAACAGGAAGGTGCAACTTGCCACACAGCTAACGAAACAATGGCTCTCTTGCTATCTCACGTGGTGGCGGTGTCAATTGGCCGCCAAGAACATGTGATTTGACACCGTTGGACCTCTTTCTTTGGGGTTGTTTGAAAGAAAAGGCGTACTACAGATATTTTGTTCCATAATAATTGAGCCATACCAATATTATCATAATAAAAAGAAATTACAATAATTTATGTTTTATTCAAAATTAACATCGGCACTTAAAATTTAACAACCCTTATGAGTTTTCTAAAAAATAAAAAGTCAAATCGAAACCGAAATTTGCATGGGACCTATATCTAACTCTGAACCAATCTGACCCGATCTTCACCACAGAAGTTTCTTGTTGAATGATAGTTGAAGGGTGCAGTGCCAAATTTGGAGCAAATCTAGTGAAATATGTGGTCTATAGAGCGGAAAAGGTCAGTCGAGAGCGAAATTTGTATGGGAGCTATATATAAATTTGAACCGATCTGACCTAATTTTACCACAGATGATTCTGGATGAAATATAAGTTGCTGTGGCAAATTTAAAGAAAATCGTACAAAACATGTGGTTTCTTCAAATCAATGGCAAACTTTGTATGGGAGCTATAAATAAATCTGAACCGATCTGTCCGATCTGTTTAACTGCAGATAATTCCAGTTGAATTGTAGGGAGTAGTAGAATATGTGGTTTTTAGATCGCAAAAAGATAAATCGGAAGAGACATTTGTATGGCTGCTATATCAATATCTGAACCAATTTACATTAAATAACTTAAACTAAGTTTGGGAAAAATTTTGCTATGTGCAATTGAATCCTTAACTCCTTTTCGAGAGTTATCGTGTTCACCAGACAGCCAGACGGACGGACAAATTAAAAGTTGGTGAACCGGATTTGGTCCAAACATACTTAGGGTCTCATGTCACTCCTTCAACGCGTTACAATTTTTCTGACCCAAATGATTTGGCTTGTAATTTTTTTATACCACCGTACAGTGGCATGGAGTATAATAAAAGAGAGTTATTTCGCCCACTCGATATCGACAACACATGATGAATACTTGCATTTTAGTTTGACGGATAAGTTTTAATTAGGTTCGAGTGTGTTGACAGTATGGTATGGTGGTATGTGCGTTGATGTATTACTTTGCGCAATTCCCCATCAGGCATATTTGGTAAACGTCATATCGTATGCGCTAATAGCATCTCAGATTACATGATGTGTACATGTGGCTGTTAACAAAGCAAACATTATCAAAATGTATCGAAATGGAAAAGTTTCATCTCGTAAAAGTAATTCATCATCCAAGAGTCTATGTTTGTATGTATATATGTGAACGTATGTGGCACATTGTTATAACAAATATTGAGTGGAAACTAAATGCAGATTAGAATGCTGCTCTATTTTTTCCCATGTCGTGGCTGTTGTACTCGAGACATCAGAAAACATAATTTGTACATGGCCGTAATTAACAACAGAGTTCAAGGCCATTATCCATTCTCGGGCACAGCAGAGTGAGATGTCAGATGATTCTGCTAAAACTGCAATATATCTGGATTAGATTGTTACAATGTTCATTGTGTCAGAGTGTACATAAGTGGGATGTAATAATGAATAATAGTTGGTAATAAATGAGATTTATTTGAAAAGTCATAAATAACGATTAACTTTCTTAATGGCTAAAACGTCACAATATTGCAGGGGCCGAGTGACAGGGGGCAATAATTCAGCCAACCATCTGTTTTGTAGCGAGTGTGTGGCAAGTCAATCAAAATCAAAAGGGCAAAGAGGATGGTTGCAATGCACTTGATATTTTTTTGGGTGTTTTTTTTTATCATTCGAATTTTCGAAAACAATTAAAAAGGCTGTTAAGGCTGTTTTATCGTTCGTATTTTATATCTGTAAAGTGCGAACCATTTCAAAGGCATGCATTTGTATTTAAGGTAGTAATAATAATGATGTTTGATATTGTTGAGTAAACATCATAACGCGTCATTCGCCGAGTTGTCCAAAAATATGATTCAACATTTATTACCCTTTTCGCTAAAATATCGAATACCAATATTAGTATTTTTCAAAATCAAAATACTGTACTTTTTCATTAATATAAAATGAAAAAGTTCTCAGATTTTCATAAAAGTTTGCAAACACCTGAAAAAGTGAAATAGAACCGCATTTTCAAAAAAATGAAATTGGACAGATTAGAGTGTATCGAAAGTCAGGTTTTTTTACATAAGGTAATTTAAAACAAGTAAGAAAAGTCTAAAGTCGGACGGATGATACCCTCCATTTTCTAACACATTGCAATTCAATTCGGTAAAATAGTGAAATCGGAAAGGATTTCTATATATAAGTTCTAAACAAGAACCATTGTGACCTACTACTACTACCTAATGAGAAATACTTTTATAATATGTATCCAATCAATTGGAGGAATGTACACACCGATTTTTGTGTTTCTAGCTGCTGTCATTTTATAGGTATCATTTTCATCCCTTTTTGCCCCATTTCACCCCCTACAAATAAGAATCACTTGTGCACGTTTTTGCTATAACGGGAATGCACATATCAAAATATCATGCAAATATAAGCAGACATATTCAAAAAACATGCTTAAATACTAGAAATATAAGGGGTATTTTCAGTCTTTATGAGGGAAACACCCACCCACTGTCAATCCCTACCGATCTACAACTATTAGATGTATTCTGGGAACCTTTCGTTTCGAACGGAGGACATGGCTAAATCATCATAAAATTGTATGACGATCAATAATATATGTATATACTTTATAGGGTATCATATCAATATTTCAAGGTGTTACAAACGGAATGCAAAAATTAGTATACCCCTATCCTGGAGGCGGGGTTACAAAAACGCGTGCCAAATATTTTTTGGTTTATGATTGCTGACTAATTAGTGAATATTTGTGACTAAATAGTTTCAGAAACCCAGATAGAGAAAGTGGAAATAAATGCAATTGCAACTGCGAATTTTGGATTTTTACAACAACTACAGCTTTTTTCGCGACTGACTTCCTGTATGTTACAAGCGACACTGGTTCTTAATACATATGCAAAAAATCAAACAAATCCTTTAGAACGATGGCGATAAAAATGTCATGCATACAAATAATTTATCTCACGCGAAAAAGAAAATTATGCAAAAATATCAGATTTATATTTTAATCCTTTTTTAAAGGTTTTTTTTTTTTTGATTTCCTTAAAAAAAGTTTGAGGATTAAGATCTTCTACAAAAATAAACCTCATACAACTCCACAATATAGTTCTGATAATAAGAATTCCCTCAGGCATTAACTTACAGCACTTTTCTCATTTAGTAATAATGCTCCCTTCGACCAACAAATGAAAACTTTGATCCACTGTAAAAAGAAACTCAGTGTTCATTCTGCAAAAATGGTCTGCTCTACATAGTTCCTAATACTAATAAAAAAATCATCTGGATCCTTTGAATTGTTTGCGAAAAAATACAAAACAAAAATGTCAAATTTTGTCATAGAACATTTTAATCATTAAATGCCCTTTTTCAAACTTCTTTGATTTTCCCGAAAATGGGTAAAATTGCCCATATGGGAGGAGTTTTTCTAACTTAAAGATCTTCCACAAAAATGATCCTCACGAAATTCCACAAAATAGTTCTTACAATAAAATTTTTCCCAGATATTAACTGACAACATTTTTATACACTCCACGAGAGTATTATGTCTTTGTGCATTTGTTGGTAACACCAAAAAGGAAGGAAGATATACCCATTGTTAATTATACTGATCGACTTAGAATCACATTTAGAATCGATTTAGCAATGTCCGTCTGTCCATATATTCTTGTAATCACAATACACGTCGCAATTGTAAACAGAACCAAATGAAACTTCGCACAACAAAGTTTTTCGGGACAAGGACGAACGCTATTTAATTTGAAAATCGGTTCAGATTTAGATATAGCCCCCATACGAATTTCATTCCAGATTTGAATCTTTCCACTCTAGATACCACATATTTTAACGGATTTTCTTTAAAATCGAGTAAACATCTTATATTTCTACTAGCAACACCCATGGACTATGGTCCCAAATCCATATTTTTTGGCAGAAATTCGAAAAATTTAAATTGGAAATTGTTAAATATGTATATATTTATATTCGTAATGGCAACACTCCAAGCTATCAAGAAAGTGTATTGGAAAAAACTAGGTGGCAACACAGCAAGCCTGAGAGGCATTTAATGTTTGCCGTTGAAACAAGTGGGATTAATTCAGGTCTAAAGATATTATACAAAATACTAAACAAGATAATAATGAAGAGACTATATTATTGACAATGGAGGCCGGCGTTAGTTGTTGAGAAATATATTTAACATTTTGTGATTACTGTAGTCTTGTCAGTTTTCTTAAGTGTTGTAATTTTGTTATTCGTAGTGAGCATAACCTATAAATGGCGTGGACCAAAAGTTATATGTAGGACTCAACTTGACTCAAAGTGTAAATGTGAAAGTACCCTGCAGTAAATGAAACCAGCTACCCATTGACGAATTCTCGAGTCACCAAAAACTACCACTACTTACCCTCCAAACTACTCGCAATGCTTTTGACTGGCGAATTTAACATGGGGATGTCATTGGTGGCAGTCAGTTTCGATCCACTGCACTACCAGTTGCCAATCATTTCGTTGGTACTGTGTATCTAAATATACCGTCAGTATATTGGCGTCGACGAATTCGTCGGCGTTGTGTAACTAGTTATATCTGAAGCACAATTACACCAACGATTTCCCTTACCCTATGTATCTAATGACTTCACCAGTGTTGGAAAACTAGCTACTTCATCGATACATGTCGACATTAATTAAAAAAACAAACATAGTTCTATATTTCGTATTTTTTATTAGATATAAGTAAATACTATTTTATAATGAAAAAAAATAAAAAAGTTAAAAGTTAATGCAGTCCACAAAACAATAAAAAATAAAATTATCTTATATTTCTTATATTATCTATTATATCTTATGAATAATTTTCCTTATTTCTTTCCTTATTAACAGATACGTTCTTAAAATGGCGCTTTTTCTGCAACTGGATTGCTTTTCGCAGTTGCTCTTCTGCCGGTCCTGCATTTTTGCTTGTAACTGGTATGGATTCTGTAGAAGGAAATATAAAATTTCAATAATATTAACTTAGTTTATGATTTTCATACCGTACCTAATAGAGCACTGTAAAATTGGGTAAAGTTTTTCAAACTTTTCTTCCCCTGGACGCCATCGATGTTATATTCTAGGACTAGATCTGTACTTAAAATGTACTTGAGATTTTTTCCCACGCCTGCTGGTTGAAGCAGTGATGACATAGCTTTAATCTGGAAAAGAAGCGAATATAATAATCTGGAATATAATAATAAATTTAACATTATATATTTTACTTACATATGAGTTTCTATTATCGTTATTTATTTCCTCATTTATGCCGATTAAATGATTTTCATTTTGCAAAGGATATTTTCTTTGTAGAGGCATATTGTCCGTCTGCTGCCGTAGAAGTTTGCCCAAAATCACTCTTTGCTCTGCAAGAGCTTCTACGGCAATTTTTAGTTGGCCTTGGAGAATGTTGACTTGACCGTGAAGACCATTCACTTGATTATGAAAGGTTTCTAAAAATGTTATATTGTTAATTATTACAACCAATAATTTATGTTCATTCCTTCGGAGCTACCTTTAAGTTCATCTATTTTCTTTGTCAGGACATCGCAGTTACAAGTAGAAGCTTTTCGTTCTGAAACATGAATTTGTATTATTTGTTAAATATAAAGGGCGTTTTTTGAATATTCGAAACAAAACTCTGTACAATCACAATGAATTTCTTTCATTCTTGTTAAAAAGATTTTAAAATATGACGATTATAATGGAACAATATGTTAAAATAACACCATTAACATAGTTATCGTAGTTATCCTCTGTCATTTCAACACAAGGCTCAAAAATTATGAAGTTAGTTGATTGTAATTTCAGATATTTTCTGTATGTATATACATACAAAAATATAAATATTTAAAGTTATACTTTAAGCATCAAACGCTCTACTTTTTTGAGAGGACTTTCCGATTCAGACATATTAAAGCATATATAAGTAAGTATTGATAGTTAATTATTGAAAGGTAACAAAAAATAAAATAGTTTAACCATGTAAAATAGGAATTAATACAAGTTCTCCCTTATATGGAATGCCTACCGCTTTACACTGAATATCAGCTAATGAAAACGTTTCATCTACTTCTGAAGCTTCATTGTCTACTATGTATATACCTAATGACATTGAATCACACGGAACTTCATAAAAGCTTCGAATATTTTTTAGTCTTCGACCTGTGATGTGACCCCCCTCATCTTGAGAGAAACACTTGATTTGTATAGGTATATTATCTTCCACATAGCAAAAGTTATCTGGGTTGTGGGGCCAAATATACATCCTCGAAAATGATATTCATTTCCTTTACGGCTCCAATATCCATCTCGATTTACATTAATAGAAATTTTTTCTTCTACAACTTTCCTGTATATTTGTTTGAGTATTTTTGATGGTTTTTTGACACAGTTCTTAAGTATTTGTAAATAGTTTTCAAATGAATATGAGGAACCTTTGACTTGATGGCCAATTTGCTGTATTGTTGCCTGTAAATGTAGCAAGTTGTGGACATTATAAGAGACACTATTTTCACCAAATAGTATTGGAAAGTTCTCAACAAAATGGTTTAATAGCTCTTGTGATGATTCCAAATTGCTACTAAAGGGTGATTTTTTAAGAGCTTGATAACTTTTTTTTAAAAAAAAACGCATAAAATTTGCAAAATCTCATCGGTTCTTTATTTGAAACGTTAGATTGGTCCATGACATTTACTTTTTGAAGATAATTTCATTTAAATGTTGACCGCGGCTGCGTCTTAGGTGGTCCATTCGGAAAGTCCAATTTTGGGCAACTTTTTCGAGCATTTCGGCCGGAATAGCCCGAATTTCTTCGGAAATGTTGTCTTCCAAAGCTGGAATAGTTGCTGGCTTATTTCTGTAGACTTTAGACTTGACGTAGCCCCACAAAAAATAGTCTAAAGGCGTCAAATCGCATGATCTTGGTGGCCAACTTACCGGTCCATTTCTTGAGATGAATTGTTCTCCGAAGTTTTCCCTCAAAATGGCCATAGAATCGCGAGCTGTGTGGCATGTAGCGCCATCTTGTTGAAACCACATGTCAACCAAGTTCAGTTCTTCCATTTTTGGCAACAAAAAGTTTGTTAGCATCGAACGATAGCGATCGCCATTCACCGTAACGTTGCGTCCAACAGCATCTTTGAAAAAATACGGTCCAATGATTCCACCAGCGTACAAACCACACCAAACAGTGCATTTTTCGGGATGCATGGGCAGTTCTTGAACGGCTTCTGGTTGCTCTTCACTCCAAATGCGGCAATTTTGTTTATTTACGTAGCCATTCAACCAGAAATGAGCCTCATCGCTGAACAAAATTTGTCGATAAAAAAGCGGATTTTCTGCCATTTCGAACCGAACACTGATTTTGGTAATAAAATTCAATGATTTGCAAGCGTTGCTCGTTAGTAAGTCTATTTATGATGAAATGTCAAAGCATACTGAGCATCTTTCTCTTTGACACCATGTCTGAAATCCCACGTGATCTGTCAAATACTAATGCATGAAAATCCTAACCTCAAAAAAATCACTCTTTACATTGCTTAGGGCAGCAAATTAGTCTATATGAGCAATGCAGTAACAAATACTCATAGTAGATGTCGTCGTGAACATTGTCTTTAAGAGCGACAATTCCTGTGTACAATAAAAACTGTTTAAATTCAGTTGCTTTCCAATTATGCAACTCCTCCAAAGATCTTGGCTTTCGAATGAATTCTTTTGAAACAAAGGGACGCATTTCAAGAAGCTTCTGTGATATGTTTTCCTTACACGATTTTGAAATTTTTGAATACGTATTCGTCTGAGTGTGCAGTTTACGTTAGAATTAATATCTCGTCAGCATTTTTCGGCAAACTCCTACAATTGCCACTTTATTTTAGCACAATTTCGATTAGCCATAGTACATATATTTGACCATAACTCTGAAATTTGATTTGTTTGGCCTTTTATTACTTGTTTCAATTAGTATAATGCTCCATTCGATCAAAAACTCAGACCAGCTGGATTATAAGTTTTTTTTTTCAAAAATTGTCTACTCCACATGTCATTTCAGAATCATAAGTTCGCTATTCTGTTCAAATTAAGTCATAAGCCAACAACAGTGCAATTAAAGCAATTTACTTTGTGGATGGTCACAGCTAAAATTAATCTTTGGTTTGTTGAAATAATTAAAACCGCTTTATTTTAGTTTCAATTTATTTTTTTAATTCACTTCAATTTCAATCAAAAGCATGGTTTTATGGCATATTTATTGAAAAGTAAGTCTTTTAAAAAAGTCTTTATAGTTCTCTTACTTTATATAAAAGTAAGAGAACTAGTTATAGCTGCATTCAATCTCAAACATCTTTTTAAAAACCAATAAACAAATATTTTTTCCGTGGGGTATATTCTAGCTGTCTCATAGATTCTATTTCGCGATTCTTCAGCATCTTCTGCAAAATAACTAACCGCTGCATTTTTCAAAATTTGATTTGAGAATGTGAACTTTGTGGGCCAAGGATATTTGGTAACCAAAGATATTTGACATATAAATATTCTTTTTGAAAGCAAGCTTTTCGTGATAAGCAAAGTATGCGAGTATTCTGCAACATATTCATACATACTTTCTCGGTTGGATTTCTGATTTTCGAATATTGATTCTAAAACTAGCTGGACAAAAAACTCTAAAATTAGCTAACTGTAAAATTTAACTACTCAAATTTGTATATCAAGTTGTCAATACTCAACATAAATCATAGCATTACTTAATCTTGTTTTGTTGTTAATTGTAGATATTAAAGAGTGATTTTTTTGAGGTTAGGATTTTCATGCATTAGTATTTGACAGATCACGTGGTATTTCAGACATGGTGTCAAAGAGAAAGATGCTCAGTATGCTTTGACATTTCATCATGAATAGACTTACTAACGAGCAACGCTTGCAAATCATTGAATTTTATTATCAAAATGCGTGCTCTGTTAAGAAAGTTCAGAAAGAAAGAAATTGTGTTCAGCGACGAAGCTCATTTTTGGCTCAATGGGTACGTAAATAGGCAGAATTGTCGATTTTGGAGTGAATATCAGCCAGAAGCATTGCAAGAGCTACCAATGCATCCAGAAAAAGTCACAGTTTGGTGCGGTTTATGGGCTGGTGGCATCATTGGACCGTACTTCTTCAAAGATGATGCGAATCGTAACGTAACTGTGAATGGTGAGCGCTACCGTGAGATGATATCCAACTTTTTTTTGCCCAAAATGGAAGAACTGAACTTGGTTGACATGTGGTTTCAACAAGATGGCGCTACATGCCACACAGCTCGCGATTCTATGGCCATTTTGAGGGAAAACTTCGGAGAACAATTCATCTCAAGAAATGGACCGGTAAGTTGGCCACCAAGATCATGCGATTTGACGCCTTTAGACTATTTTTTGTGGGGCTACGTCAAGTCTAAAGTCTACAGAAATAAGCCAGCAACTATTCCAGCTTTGGAAGACAACATTTCCGAAGAAATTCGGGCTATTCCGGCCGAAATGCTCGAAAAAGTTGCCCAAAATTGGACTTTCCGAATGGACCACCTAAGACGCAGCCGCGGTCAACATTTAAATGAAATTATCTTCAAAAAGTAAATGTCATGGACCAATCTAACGTTTCAAATAAAGAACCGATGAGATTTTGCAAATTTTTTGCGTTTTTTTTTTAAAAAAGTTATCAAGCTCTTAAAAAATCACCCTTTATAAATTTCTTCTTTATTTTCTTGCAGAATCTTCTTAGTTGTTAATTGTGGACATTGCAAATGTCTTCATTATTTGCTGCCTCCATCCTTAAAATTTCCAATCATAAAGCCCATTTATTTGGGGAGTGATAAATATTTCGAAGTGATTGAGAATTAAACGTTCCTTGTCAAGCGGTACGGTTTTTGACATCAATAGCTGCAATGTTTTTGAATGTTTGTGTATGTATTCTTCTCATAAAAATATTGTAAAGGGTGATTTTTTAAGAGCTTGATAACTTTTAAAAAAAAAAACGCATAAAATTTGCAAAATCTCATCGGTTCTTTATTTGAAACGTTAGATTGGTCCATGACATTTACTTTTTGAAGATAATTTCATTTAAATGTTGACCGCGGCTGCGTCTTAGGTGGTCCATCCGCTTAGTCCAATTTTGGCATTTCCACGTTTTTGAGTAACAGAGACCCAATTGGTGCGAACGGCGACGAATCGAAAATTGGTGGTCATCATTAACACTGGCCAATACAGCTGCGATATTTTCTTCAGTTCGCACTCTACGTAAGCGTGTTGGTGGTTTAATGTCCAACAATGTAAATTTGGTGCGAAATTTAGTCACAATAGCCCGAATAGCCGCTTCAGTGGGTCGATTAAACTGACCATAAAATGGAAGCGCGCAATGAACTTTCTTAACAGAGCACGCATTTTGATAATAAAATTCAATAATTTGCAAGCGTTGTTCGTTTGTAAGACGATTCATGATGAAATGTCAAAGCATACTGAGCATCTTTCTCTTTGACACCATGTCTGAAATCCCACGTGATCTGTCAAATACTAATGCATGAAAATCCTAACCTCAAAAAAATCACTCTTTATATGTACATATTTTTGAAAAAAAAAATTTAAAATTTTTTTTCACGAGTTATGACCAATATAAAACAACAAGGAAAGGCTAAAGTCGGGCGGGCCGACTATATGATACACTCCACTTTCTTCCTTTCGAAGGTTTTTTGTATCCTGTAAATGTATGTGTTTGAAAAAAAAAATGTTAAATCGGAAAGGACATTTGTATGAGGATATAATGAAACCTGGAACGAAATAGGTGATATATAAAGTGTATAGTTTGGCCAAAATCGGTTAAAATTTTGGGAGCAACATTTGTATTTGCGCTATATCTAAATTTGAACCGATCTTACCCACTTTCACCATAGGTTTGTTTAGTTGGACTATAAGATGTTGTGATGTTGTGGTTTCTATAGCGCAAAAGTAAAATCGGGAGCGACATTTGTATGGGGGCTATATCTAAATCTGAACCGATCTAGCCCGCTTTAGCCACAGGTGTTTCTAGTTAGATTATAAGATGTTGTGCCAAATTTAAAGAAAATCGAGCACAATATGTGGCTTTTAAAGCGGCAAAAGTCAAATCGGGAACGACATTTATATGGGGGCTATATCTAAATCTGAACCGATCTTACCCAATTTCAGCATAGGTGTTTCTAGTTTGATTATAAGATGTTGTGCCAAATTTAAAGAAAATCGAGTACAATATGTGGTTTCTAGAGCGGAAAATGTCAAATCGGGAGCGACATTTGTATGGGGGCTATATCTAAATCTGAACCGATTTTCACCGTAGATGTTCCTAGTTTAAATATAAGATGTTTTGCCAAACCTGAAGACAATCTGATACAATATGTTTCAATATGTCAGGTTTCTAGAGCGGAAAAAGTCAAATCGGGAGCGACATTTGTATGGGAGCTATATATAAATCTGAACCGATCTGACCTATATTCACCATGGGTGTTTCTAGTGGAAATATAAGATGTTTTACCAAATCTGAAGAGAATCTGATACAATATGTGGTTTCTAGAGCGGAAAAAGTCAAATCGGGAGCGAAATTTTTATGGGAGCTATATATAAATCTGAACCGATCTAACACATTTTTACCACAGGTGTTTCTAGTTGAAATATAAGATGTTTTGCCAATTTTAAAGAAAATCTGTTGTAATATGTGGTATCTAGAGTGAAAAGAGTCAAATCGGGAGTGAAATTCGTATGGGGGATATATCTAAATCTGAACCGATTTTCTTCAAATTAAATAGCATTCGTCCTTGTCCCGAAAAACTTCATTGTGCAAAGTTTCATTTAGTTAGGTCTACAATTACGACCTGCATCGTGATTACAAGAATATATGGACAGACGGACGGACGGACATTGCTAAATCGGCTCAAAAAGTGATTCTAAGTCGATCGGTATAATTAACAATCGGTCTATCTCGTTTCCTTTTGGGTGTTACAAACAAATGCACAAAGACATAACACTCTCGTGGAGTGTATAAATACTACTTTTTCAAAAAGGTGTGTTCATTCAATCGCCTGTAACTCCTGAAATACTTTACCGATTTTAAAGTGTTATACTTGTTTTGAAGGTAATTTCAATTACTTTTAAAATATTGATGTGGGTGTTATAGTAGCATTAGATTTTAAAAATTTAAAAGTATTTGCAATTTTAATTCTTTTTTTTTTTTGATTTTTGAAATGATTACACTAAGCCATTTTGTTGAAATTTTTAAGTATTGTGCTTAGATCTGTTTTAAGTGATTGTGTGAGTTTGAAAGTGGTAAAATGATGGCTTCTATTTTTTACGATTTTTTACAAAATCAACCAGAATTACATCAATATTATAATTTTTCATTAGTTCATAAACATTAGGTATAAAAACAATGAAAAATCCAAGAAAAGGTAGGTTATGGAAAAATATATTTTCTTTAATTAATTCTCAGAGTACATGTGTGAGGGTATATATAAAATGGAAGGTCTTAAATTTTACTTAGCGCCGGATTATGTGTTTGGGAGGTACTAGAAGCTTATGACAACTGGTCCCACATTTGTTTATAATTGTATACATGATCAAATATGAAATCATAATGGATTTCAGGAACAAGTATAGCAGTTATAAAGCATTTATTTTTCCTAGGATAGAGACAATAGTGTGGGAGGTACTAAAGGGTGATTTTTTAGCTATTATCTTTTTGGCAACACTGGTTTAAGCAGCTAACGCACGTTTCGTGTTTTGTTTCACTGTCAAACATCTTCAGTTTGGTCTATAATTTAACCAAACGAACAACGCTTGCAAATTATTGAATTTTATTATCAAAAAGCGTGCTCTGTTACGAAAGTCCATCGCGAAAGTTCATTTTATGGTCAGTTTAATCGACCCACTGAAGCGGCTATTCGGGCTATTGTGACTAAATTTCGCACCAAATTTACATTGTTGGACATTAAACCACCAACACGCTTACGTAGAGTGCGAACTGAAGAAAATATAGCAGCTGCATCGGCCAGTGTTAATGATGACCATCAACTATCGATTCGTCGCCGTTCGCGTCAATTGGGCGTCTGTTACTCAAAACCGTGGAAATGCCAAAATTGGACTAAGCGGATGGACCATTTGAGGCGCAGTCAAGGTCAACATTTGCATGAAATAATCTTCAAACATTAAATTATATGGACCGTACTATCGATTCAAATTTTCAGAATTTTATGTGTGTGTTTTTTTTTAATCTTTCCTATAGCTATTAAAAAATCACCCTTTAGAAGGGGGAGTGCATACATTTTTTAGGTTTAGTGTCATTATATAAGCATGTTAAAATATCAAATTGCAACTGTTTTCGGCTATCCGTATGAAAGTTATATCGGTTGTATTTTAAACAAGACCTTGCCACTTTGTGTGGGAGCTACCACAAGGGGTGTGGCAACATCGCCCATATTCCACGTGTATGAATCGTCCATAAAAGCATTGCCAAAAGGTCAACTTTCAGACTCCGATCATTCGTATAGAAGTTATAACAGCTTTAATTTTAGGAAGGTTGGTGTGATTTGTATGGCAGGTACTAGAAGGGGCGTGGCAAAACCCGTCATATCTTGCACACTTAAAGTGCTTATTAAAACTTTGTCGAGTTGGTAGCGTGCTCGGCTATCAGCGTGGGGGTTGTGGGTTCGATTCCCACCAGAGGCTCCGGTCTGTCGCTTCAAATGGTCTTAATCACCCCGGCTCAATCCCTGGACCCAAAATTAGTATATAAATTTACTTTGTATTGAAATTGATAATAAAATAAAATAAAAAAAATAAAACTTTGTCATGTACCAAAATATACGTGGTTCTGAATATCCTTATGGAAGTTACTTAGGTTTTAATTTAACATAGGAATATGGCCCATTTGTGTGGAGGTACCAGAAGGAGCGTGGAAACATCGCCCATTTTCGAACTTAGATTAAGCTTAGCTTATTGATTCCTTAATTGCTTTCGAGAGTTATCGTGTACACCAGTCAGCCAGACGGACGGACATGGCGCAAACAACCTAAAAAGTCGTCAAACGGATTTGGTCCAAACAGTCACTCCTTCAATGCGTTAAACTTGTTTTCTTTCCCAAATGATATATATGGTGATGGTAGTGCACGGCTATCAGCGGGGGGGTTGTGGGTTCGATTCCCACCAGAGGTTCTGGTCTGTCGCTGCAATAACTAGCTACAATGGTCTTAGTCACCCGGCTCAATCCCTGATCCCAAAATGACTTACTATTTATTGCCCTTTGTATTGTAATTCATAATAAATAAATAAATATGCTGAGGGTATAATTAAAGAAATTATCCAATTATTTTCAACAATATTTTCATCGAATCAGTTAAAATGTCAAAATCTACAGAAATTGAACAATTCTTGTTCGACTCCACAGCCTGCAATAAACTACACCTTTTTCAAATGTAATTCAAAAGACACCATTTGAAATTCAAAAATTTTCATTTGAAATTCAAAAATTATTCCATTTGTAATTCAAAAAATATCACTTGAAATTCAAAAATTCCATTTGAAATTCAAAAAATGTCAATTGGAATTCAAAACTCGTCATTTGTAATTCAAAAGACAACATATGAAATTCAAAAGTCGTCATTTGTAATTCAAAAGACATCATTTGAAATTCCAAAGACATCATTTGAAATTCAAAACTCGTCATTTGCAATTCAAAACTCGTCATTTGCAATTCAAAACTCGTCATTTGTAATTCAAAAGACACCATTTGAAATTCAAAAATTATCCATTTATAATTCAAAAATTATTCCATTTGCAATTCAAAAAAGGGTAAACAAAATTACTTAAGCCAAATATACATTAGGTTGGGTAGCATTTTGTTATTTCTGTAAATTTTAATATTCTCCTGTTTAGAAAACAGATTTACCCCAATAGATTGATAGATAGAAAGTCTGTGGAGTGAGGATATAAAAATAGGAACAATACCGATTGAGAAATTTGTTTCGTAGATGTTAATATAAAATATTAATATGATCGATATTGCAAGACCTCTCACATAAATTGGCATAAGCTTTGGTTAAAATAAAACTGATCAGTAACAATTTAATATTGGAAATGGTTTTACAATCACTTTAAAATAGTTATTATTTGTTGTGCCTCCCACACCAATAACACTAGTCAACAGTCAAAATGTACTCGGGATGCGATAATTTTTTCTGTGTAGATAACCTTGATATGAGCTCGAAAAACGCAATAAAAAATTTTTTTTTCGTTTGGTTTTTTTTTTATTATTTTTTTTTTAAATTTTAAAAATATTTTTTTGGTTAATTTGTTTCGTCCGGCATAACTCGGGAACTACTAGCCCGATTTAATTGAATTAAATTTTAAAAAATTTAAAATTACAATTCCCTTAATCTGTTCATATATTGTTTTCCTATACAAGCAACAGTTTCCAAGTTAAAAATGAATATATAAAGGAAAAAACTTATTTTTTGCCTAAAAATTTAAAATTTTTTTTTTAAAAATCCATAAAAAATCCAAAATGAAAAAAAAATGTCAAATCTTATTACTTTTACGTAAAGTCACATAACCTATGAGCAAAATGAGACAAAGATCATGAAAATCGATGCACGCGTTTCGCTTTTATTCGCAATTGAGTAAAGGTATGAATTTCAAAAATTTGCTCGACATATGCACAACTTTGTCTATGGTAAGGTTTTTTCTTTTTTTTTGATTCTCAGAATTAACAAAACGGAATAAACAAAGGGTTAATTAATTTTTATGATTGCGTAAGCAAAGTAATAAACGCTAATAAATGTGCGTGAACAATTAAAAGGAAAAAAGGAAAGGGGACTTTTTTAATTATTTGGGTTTTCCGTTGGCTACCTGTATGATTTTTTTACAGAAATGCAACCCACATTTAAGGGTGGTCATTATTCGGAAAATTTAAGACTCACACATGGTGAAACAGGTATGTAGCCACCGTAAAAAATATACACCCATTTATAAGTACCTGTCAGTAAAATACTAAACAATACACAGTATAAATAGGTCTTCATTGATCGATTTTACTCATTCAACAAGTGTCGACGAACGCGATAGTTAAAATGAGCAAACGTTCGCGAGGATTTGAATGCAATACCAATCCAAGTAATTTTTGTTACATGTGCGGAGAATACGTTTCTGAAAAAAACAAGCGTTGTTTTTCACCTAAATTGAGAGATTCATTTGAAGGGAGCTTCAATTTAAAGGTCTCAAACATAGATGAGCGGTGGACACCAAGTGCTCTATGTCCAAGGTGCTACGTACAGCTAGCTGACTCAAGGTAAGTGTAGATTACGAAATTCAAGAACATATATAACTTATTATTGAAATTCTTTCAGACGACAGCCGAGAATCATCATGCCAGCAACAAGCAGAGCCTTAAAGCAATTTTACTGCACAACGGCAACGAGAAACCTTCGATTCCAATTGCTCATGCCGTTGACACCAAGGAAACATACGAAGTCATGGACAATCTACTAAAGTGCCTTAACTATGAGAGGCACGATTGGAAAGTTTGTGCCGACCTTAAGGTTATCGGTATCCTTTGTGGATTACAAGGTGGATTCACAAAGTACTGTTGTTTTCTCTGCCTTTGGGACAGCCGCGATCGTCAACATCATTACACCAGGAGGAGTTGGACAGAAAGAGTTAACTTCATCCCCGGCAGCGACAACGTGAAATATACACCACTCATAAAAAAGGAAAATGTTTTTCTCCCACCTCTTCACATAAAGCTCGGACTCATAAAAAACTTCGTGAAAGCTATCAACAAAGATGGCGAAGCGTTCGCCTATTTAAAAACCATTTTTCCTCACCTTTCATCGGCAAAGATTAAGGAAGGCGTTTTCGACGGTCCGCAAATTAAAAAGTTGTTGAAAGACCAACAGTTTGAGCACATTTTATCACCAAATGAAGCTGCAGCTTGGAACTCATTTCGGCAAATTGTTTCCGGATTTCTTGGAAACAACAAAAGCTCAAATTACAGAGAGATCGTCGAACAACTACTCCAAAATTATAAAAAAATTAGAGCAAATATGTCGCTTAAGATACATTTTCTACACTCGCACTTGGACTTCTTTCCGGACAACCTGGGCGTTGTGAGTGACGAGCATGGTGAGCGTTTTCATCAGCAAATGAAAGAAATTGAGCACCGATACCAAGGATTTTGGAACGAAGCTATGATGGGGGACTATATCTGGTTCCTGATAAGAGAAACAGACCCACAACAATATAAAAGAAAGACAAAAGCACATAATTATTTTTAATTTGAAGGTTTTTATTTTTGTGTTTAGATATTTTTTTTTTAACTTTTTTATAATTAATTAATGTTGATATCCTTAGGATAATTTCTTGTACATATATCGAATTGTTTTTTAATTTAAAGTCATATATTTTTGTCACCCAAAAATTTTAATTTTTTTTGTAATAAAAAAGAAAAAACCTTACCATAGACAAAGTTGTGCATATGTCGAGCAAATTTTTGAAATTCATACCTTTACTCAATTGCGAATAAAAGCGAAACGCGTGCATCGATTTTCATGATCTTTGTCTCATTTTGCTCATAGGTTATGTGACTTTACGTAAAAGTAATAAGATTTTACATTTTTTTTCATTTTGGATTTTTTGTGGATTTAAAAAAAAAAAAATTTAAATCTTTAGGCAAAAAATAAGTTTTTTCCTTTATATATTCATTTTTAACTTGGAAACTGTTGCTTGTATAGGAAAACAATATATGAACAGATTAAGGGAATTGTAATTTTAAATTTTTTAAAATTTAATTCAATTAAATCGGGCTAGTGGTTCCCGAGTTATGCCGGACGAAACAAATTAACCAAAAAAAAATTTTTAAATTTTTGAAATTCATACCTTTACTCAATTGCGAATAAAAGCGAAACGCGTGCATCGATTTTCATGATCTTTGTCTCATTTTGCTCATAGGTTATGTGACTTTACGTAAAAGTAATAAGATTTTACATTTTTTTTCATTTTGGATTTTTTATGGATTTTTAAAAAAAAAAATTTTAAATTTTTAGGCAAAAAATAAGTTTTTTCCTTTATATATTCATTTTTAACTTGGAAACTGTTGCTTGTATAGGAAAACAATATATGAACAGATTAAGGGAATTGTAATTTTAAATTTTTTAAAATTTAATTCAATTAAATCGGGCTAGTGGTTCCCGAGTTATGCCGGACGAAACAAATTAACCAAAAAAAAAATTTTTTAAATTTAAAAAAAAATAATAAAAAAAAAACCAAACGAAAAAAAAAATTTTTATTGCGTTTTTCGAGCTCATGTCAAGGTTATCTACACAGAAAAAATTATCGCATCCGGAGTACATGAAATTTTTTTCAATTTGTTGAGTAGTGTAATCCGACCATAAGTAAAATGCAAGACCTTATAAATTATATGCAGATGCTCTGTGATGAAGGTTATAAACTATATATGAAATTACCGACATTTTACACCATTATAATTATTAGTTGTTTTCAAAACTGCAGAATATTAAAATTTGCAGAAATGTATATTTTTCTTAAAAAATTGTTTACATTTTTGATTTTCAAATACGATCTTTTGAATTTCAAATGGAATAATTTTTGAATTTCAAATGAAAACGTTTGAATTTCAAATGGTGTATTTTGAATTACAAATGACGATTTTTGAATTACAAATGACGATTTTTGAATTACAAATGACGATTTTTGAATTACAAATGACGAGTTTTGAATTTCAAATGACGAGTTTTGAATTACAAATGGTGTATTTTGAATTACAAATGACGAGTTTTGAATTACAAATGACGAGTTTTTAATTTCAAATGATATTTATACCCTACACCACTTCGTGAACTAGGGTATTATGAGTTAGTTTCGCGCCAAATGTTTGTAACACCAAGAAATAATTGAGCTAGATCCACCTTAAAGTATACGGATCGGCTTAGAATCACCAGCTGAATCGATTTAACTTCGTACTGTTCGCACTCTACAGGTCGCAATTGCTGTCCGATTATCATGAAATTTCGATTTCACTTTTCCCATATAGTACCCGATTTTCTTCAAATTTTGCATAACACCTTATAATCTAACTAGAAATACTTGTGATGAAAGTGGGTAAGATCGGTTCAGATTTAGATATAGCCCTTATACAAATGTAGCTCCCGATTTGACTTTTTCCGCCCTATAATGCACACGACAGTACCCGATTTTCTTCAAATTTTGCAAAACACCTTATAATCTAACTAGAAATACCTGTGATGAAAGCGGGGTAGGTCGGTTCAGATTTAGATATAGTCCCCATACAAATGTTGCTCCCGAATGTTTAACCTATTTTGGTCAAACTTTACATATTATATTTCACCAACAAACAGACATGGTGAAAGCGGGTCACATCGTTCCAGGGTTCAATATACCCTCATACAAATGTCCTTTCCGATTTAACATTTTTGTCAAACACATACATTTACAGGATGCAAAAATCCTTCCCGATTTCACTTTTTTACCGAATTGAATTGTAATGAGATAGAAAGTCCGTCCGTCTTTAGCCCTTCCTTACTTGTTTGTGAGATGCCCATATGTCCATACTTTGGTATAAGCCAAATGGGGCCCATTCTGATCTATTACAGCTCTAGAAACTACATCTTACATCGGATCTTCATCAAATTTTACAGATCATGATATTTTTCCACTAGTAATACCTTCCGTGAATGAGAAATATATACGCCCATGTTTTGGACCAGGTCCAAAATGTAGTTATAGGCCCCCTTTTGAAATGTCGGTCCGATTCATCCTATTACTACTGTATAATTTGTATTTGTCTGTCTAATAATTGGATCAATTACCATATTATTAACCATATTCGTTAAATATGACTAAAGATGAATTTGTAGTAACTGTGTAATTTATATGAATTACATAAAATTGCTCCCATAAAATACCTGGGTTTATTAATCAAAGCGAGGCACATACGCAGGGAATGGTGTAGGGTATTATATAGTTGGCCTCGTTTTTGAATTTCAAATGGAATTTTTGAATTTCAATTGATATTTTTTGAATTTCAAATGGAATTTTGAATTACACTTGAAAATGGTGTAGTGTAATTTTGGTCCGTTTGACCTCACCACTACAACAAAGTTTTTGCATCTTCATCACATTTAATCATCATTTTAGTTACGCATTTTTCCCAATTTCAGCTGTAAGTAACTGGAGAAACTTCATTTCGCTGTTATTGTACCATTGAGCTGATTATCAATAAATTTATTTTCCAAACTTTTCCACCGAATTTTAAGAATCATATATTTGCCAAATCGAGAAACCACTGTACCTTTATAGTGATTGCTATTTGAATTAATGACACTCGTTCCTTTATGGTTTTCTATTTTAATCTTTAATAATTATGTTCACAACCTCGGGTTATTATTTACCAATTAGAATTATTTAACCCCACGGTTTTTTTCACAGCTTTAGCGCCAGAGTAAAGGGGGGAGAAAAACTTTTACACTTTTGAATGTTGACTCTTGTGGGACTCTTTAAATGCGAGCTTCTTACAAATACTCTTTATGGATTTTACTCGCCGCACTCTTTTGTTTTCTTTCCTGGCGGTGCTATCTTAATTATACTATTTGCAATTTTTATTAATGCCGTATTTGTTGTGGCAAACGTAGTTTAAGGATACAAACTTTTTTCTCTTTTCGCCCCATAATAATGCTATAATAACATTAAAATGCTAAGACATCGTTAGGAGGAATGAGGTGGTGAACGGTGTATGTGAATGGCTGTGAATGAGTTGGGTTACCGCCCGAGAAAACTTTGAAATTATATTTAAGATTTAAGGCTAATAAATACGACGTAGAAGCAGCCAAAGCGCTGAGATGGGGGTAAACTTTTTGCAGAGCAAAAAAAGTTTAAAACTACACAGTGAACAAGTTGTTTTATTAAAAACTCTTGATGATGGGGGAGAGGGGCGGCAAGAAGGGTGTATTTAAATTTAATTATTTCCATTGATAAGAAACTTTAAAATTTAAATATTTCTTAAATTTACAATACGTTTTATAAGAATGTAATATTAGAATTTAAGTCTTATTATCATGAAATTATTTCAGCACCTATTCATTTTGCTTTTGTCATACGTTATTTACTACAAGAAATGATATTCGCTAGAATATTGTTGTCAAATGATATATGTATATGGTTGCCAATGGTGAAGTCAAGGATTGAGGGTGAACACCTAAATCTAGAATTGACCACAAGAACCTCAGCAAAATATTTATTAAGAATTTATCCGCTTTCATCACATCTCTCGTTCAAATATAATATGTTGAACCGAATTTGAAGATATTCGGTTTAAATATGTGGTTTATAGAACGTAAGATGTCAACTAGGTAGCGACATTATGTACACAAATATGTCCTTAATTATGTATGTCCTTCCAATTAAATTGCCTTCGTCCTTGACCTGCAAAATTCGTTTGCGCCAAGTTTCGGTGGGATTGCACAATAATTGCGTCCTGCAATTTGATTATGTTTAATAGGGGTGGGATAGTGTTGTAAGAGATAACATATGGATACGCTGGAACAACCTATTTTGTGAGTTTCGGGGAAAAATGCATAAGCCAAAAAATGGGGGTCATCGGGTCGGTCCTAGTGGGCCCTCATCGGGGTTAAAGGTGGGGAAAAGGGTGAATTAACACAAAAAGCATAAAAACTGTCCCGGATTCGCACCCAGAGGGGTTAGGTGTAAGGCGCATTAATTTTTACTTCCCAACATTTTCCCCAAATATACCTCCCCCTATCACCATTCTTTATGGGAGCTCCCATACAAAGACTTAATTTTAATAAAATTTGCTCCCACCGCTCTAACTGCCCCAAAAATGCGCCTAGTGGAATCAAATGTATGACCGACCCCAATATAAAGGGTGATTTTTTAGATATTATCTTTTTGGCAACAATAGTTTAAACAGCTGATGCACGTTTCGTGTGTTGTTTCACTGTCAAATATCTTCAGTTTGGGCTATAATTTAACCATGAATCGTCTTACCATCAATCATCGATTCGTCGCCGTTCGCAGCAATTGGGCCTCTGTTACTCAAAAACGTGGAAATGCCAAAATTTGACTAAGCGGATGGACCATTTGAGGCGCAGTCAAGGTCACCATTTGTATGAAATAATCTTCAAACATTAAATTATATGGACCGTACTATCGATTCAAATAAAGATTTCATGCATTTTTCTGAATTTTATGTGTTTTTTTGAAAAACTTTCCTATAGCTTTTAAAAAATCACCCTTTAGCTAACCTCTATCTTCAACCCTTAAGGTGGTTCCCATACGATTTTTTATAAAGAAGTATGATTTGATATGAAATGTAATAAAATTAATTTATTTTTATCATGTGATGGAAATTTCTTTCGTTTTTCAGCGCCGAAAGGAACCAAAAATATTTTTTCCTCCTTGTTACGGCACAGCACATTGTTATAGTCATCTATTAATTTAACGCCTCTTTCGGCAGCGTCATTGACAACATGTAATTTATTTGTAATTTTACAATATTAACAGTGCTTGCGCTCTCTTCCCAGGTTTCAGCAGCAGACTTAATGAAATCTGTTGGTAATTCGAAGCGTTAGAAAAAATTTTCATGTGTGACATACTCGCTCAAATCTGTCTTCAAATGTTCTGGATTCACTTGTTTTGATGTCAATCTAATTCTTTTCACACCTTCGATACCAACAAAATGTAATGGATGAACACGATCTTGGTTGCTACTGCCGCCTCTATCCTCCAGATCACCTTCGTCTTCCTCAATATCACCCACGTCATTATCTTGGAACCAAGAATATTCCATCGACAGCGAGCATATTTTTGAGGAGGAGAGGAGACCTTATTTCCATTCGAAATGTTGTCGTTGTACAAGAATTCATAGCTGTCGGATGAAGATGCTTAACAACAATTCTAATACATTTGTGAATTTGGTATTATTTTCAAGACTAAATACGTTCTGCTTTCGACCATTGTATTTAAACCGAGGTTTCTCAATATGAAATATCCACTTTAACCAAATGTACAATAATTGGAAAATAAAGTATAATACCCTATATATAACAAGTAAGGAAAGGCTAAAGTCGGGCGGGGCCGACTATATAATACCCTACACCACTCCCTGCGTATGTACCTCGCTTTGATTACTAAACCCAGGTATTTCATGTGAGCAATTTTATGTAGTTCATATAAATTATACAGTTACTATAAATTCATCTTTAGTCAAATTTATCGAATATGGTAAATAATATGGTAATTGATCCAATTGTCCGACAGACAAATGCAAATTATACAGTAGTTAACCAAAGTCATACCAAAGTATGGACATATGGGCATCACCCAAACAATTCTCATTATAAACTCCACGAGAGTATTATGTCTTTGTGCATTTGTTTGTAACACCCAAAAGGAAGAGAGATAGACCCATTGTTAATTATACCGATCGACTTAGAATCACTTTTTGAATCGATTTGTCAATGTCCGTCTGTCTGTCCATCTATTCTTGTAATCACGATACAGGACGCATTTGTAGCCAGAACCAAAGGAAACTTTGCACAACGAAGGGATAAGGACGAACGCTATTTAATTTGAAGAAAATCGGTTCAGATTTAGATATAGCCCCCATACGAATTTCACTCCCTATTTGACTCTTTTCACTCTAGATACCACATATTTTAACCGATTTTCTTCAAAGTTGGCAAAACATCTTATTTTTAAACTAAGAACACCTATGGTGAAAATAGGTAAGATCGGTTCAGATTTATATATAGCTCCCATTAAAATTTCACTCCCGATTTGACTTTTTCTGCTCTAGACATCACACATTTTACCGGATCTTCTTCAAATTTGCTAAAATATCTTTTACATCCACTAGGAAGACCCATGGTGAAAATGGGTCAGATCGGTTCAGATTTATATATAGTTCCCACACAAATTTCACTCCCGATTTGACTTTTTCCACTCTATAAACCACATATTTTAACAGATTGTCTTCAGATTTGGCAAAACATCTTATATTAAAACGAAGAACACCTGTGGTGAAAATGGGTCAGATCGGTTCAGATTTATATATAGCTTCTATACAAATTTCGCTCCCAACTTGACTTTATCCGCTCTAGAAACAACATATTTTGTCAGATTGTTTTCAAATTTGCCAAAACATCTCACATTTAAACTAGGAACACCTGTGGTGATAATAGGTCAGATCGGTTCAGATTTATATATAACTTCCATACAAATTTCGCTCCCGGATTGACTTTTTCCGACCCAGAAACCACTTATTTTCAGAGAATTTCTTCAAATTGATCATGGTGTAAGTGGGTCACATTCCATGCTTGGATATTGCCCCGATACAAATATTCTTCTCGATTTGACAAATTGGGTCAGGTCTTATCAGCCTATGATTAGGAAATATACAAAATTCTTCGCGTTTTCAATTTTCTACCGAATTGAATTGTATTCGGATAGAAAGTGGAGTGTATCATATAGTCGGCCCCGCCCGACTTTAGCCTTTCCTTACTTGTTGCAATTCAATTCAGTAAAAAATTGAAATCGGGAAGGATTTTTGCATCCTGTAAATGTATGTTTTTGACAAAAAATGTTAAATCGGAAAGGACACTTGTATGGGGGTATATTGAAACCTAGAACGATGTGACCCGCTTTCACCATGTATGTTTATTGGTGAAATATAATATATACAATTTGCACAAAATCGGTTAAACATTCGGGAGCAACATTTGTATGGGGGCTATATCTAAATCTGAACCGATCATACCCACTTTCAGCATAGGTGTTTTTAGTTCGATTATAAAATGTTGTGCCAATTTTAAAGAAAATCGGGTAAAATATGTCGTTTCTAGAGCAGAAAATGTCAAATCGGGAGCGACATTTGTATGGGGGCTATATCTAAATCTGAACCGATCTTACCCAATTTTTTCATACGTGTTTCTAGTTGGATTATAAGATGTTCTGCCAAATTTAAAGAAAATCGAGTACAATATGTCGTTTATAGAGCGGAAAATGTCAAATCGGGAGCGACATTTGTATGGGGGCTATATCCAAATCTGAACCGATCTAAACCAATTTTTGCATAGGTGTTTCTAGTTGGATTATAGGATGTTGTGCCAATTTTAAAGAAAATCGGGTACAATATGTGGTTTCTAAAGCGGAAAAAGTGAAATAGGGAGCGACATTTGTATGGGGGCTATATCTAAATCTGAACCGATCTTACCCAATTTTTGCATACGTGTTTCTAGTTGGATTATAAGATGTTCTGACAAATTTGAAGAAAATCGGGTACAATATGTCGTTTGTAGAGCGGAAAATGTCAAATCTGGAGCGACATTTGTATGGGGGCTATATCTAAATCTGAACCGATTTCCTCCAAATTCAATACCGATGGTCCTTGGCCAGAAAAAATAAATTTTGCCAAGTTTCATGACAATCGGACAACAATTGCGACCTGTAGAGTGCGAACAAGCTTAGATGGACAGCAGACGGACAGACGGACAGACGGACAGACGGACAGACAGACATCGTTAAATCGACTCAGCTGGTGATTCTAAGCCGATCGGTATACTTAAAGGTGGGTCTAGCTCGATTATTTTTTGGTGTTACAAACATTTGGCGCGAAACTAACTTATAATACCCTAGACCACGAAGTGGTGTAGGGTATAAAAACTATCTTATTCCCTCTAGAAAAGGTAAACACTTAGAGAAATTTCTCTAACAATTTGTAAGTATTAAAGGTTGTTCTTCTTCGATATTGCTCAAACCCAAGTAGTCGAGTTGGTAGCGTGCTCGGCTATCATCATGGGGGTTGTGGGTTCAATTCCCACCAGAGGTTCTGGTCTGTCGCTGCAATAACTAGCTACAATGGTCTTAGTCACCCCGGCTCAATCCCTGAATCCAAAATTAGAATATAAATTTACTTTGTAGTGTAATTCATAATACATAAGTATATACCTAAACAAAAAGTTCCTACTACTACTGTTCGTCACTCGCTATTCAGCGTTCACTTCCAGTACAGCTTCAAGTCAAATTGATTGACATATTGGTCTTTGTGGTACAGAGTATCCGCTCCGCACATTTTCGTGTTAAGATGTAAATCAGCAATGCTGTCAGAATTCAATATGAGACATAAATAAATAACATAAATGACATTTGCAAAATCATATATTAGAAGACTAATTTTTTAACGGAAATATACAGGAGGTGTTCACAAATTCGCTGTTAATATTTTTAACACATTAACTACACATTTCGTACCTTTGTTACCTCCTGCCAGAGTGATATGTTTTAGTTTCACACTCAGTTAGATTTTCGATATTATTAGACGTGGATCGAATACGACCTGATTCCTTTAGGTATACACTAAATACAATAGCAGTCAATGGCTTCGATGTTACACATCAAGCTCCAAACGAATCTATTTGATATCCCACTTGGTTTTTCAACGCCACGCCGCACAGAGGGATTTGCTCATACAAAGTTTGGCAAAAAAATATAAGAAGTGCTCGTAGAATGTCGAAATTTTGCTCTGAGCCTTTGGTTAGCTCAATTAAGAAAAATATTTAGTTTCATCAAAATTGGCCACGTCCAGTACCCACCGCCCATAGAACCCAAAATTTATTTTTGGCCAAAACTTTTTGAAATTTGGCACAGAGCCTTTCATTACCTCAATTAAGAATAAAATAAAGTTTCATCAAAATTGGCCACGCCCACCACCCAACGCCCATAGAGCCCAAATTTATTTTTGGCCCAAACTTTTTGAAATTTAGCACAGAACATTTTATTACCCCAATTAAGAATAAAATAAAGTTTCATCAAAATTGGCCACGCCCACCGGCCATAGAACCCTAATTTATTTTTGACCCAAACTTTTTCAAATTTGGCACAGAACCTTTTATTACCTCAATTAACGACCACCACTCACCGCCCATATAACCCATATTATATTTTTTTCACCCGAAACTTTTTGTTTCTTTAGCAAAACTAATTATTTTATAAATAAATTTCAGTACATGCATTTAAATATAGACTTTTATTCATCATCTATCATTTTTGTAACTATATCATCAAGTTCAAGAACCTGTTTACGGGGTTGACATCTAATGATACTTTTAAAAGGATCTGACGATACTAGAAGTCGATGAAAAACATCTGTATTTGTTGCAACTGTATCACACTTTCTGGAGAACCTTAATCTATAATTTCTATAATCTTTTATCTTTTTCTATATCTTCTTGTATTTTTTAAATTAAAAATTTCATGAATTTGGAGACAACTTTTTTATTTTATAAAAGATTATTAATTATTTAAACTTTTTCTTTTTTTAATTGACAGTATGGAGTCTTAACTTTCATTTTATTATAGCGGGAGCACCTAGCGTGACCGAGCAGCCTTTTATTTCTTCCAAGGAAGTTTGCAATCACGGCACATTTTAGAACAAATTTTATTCTATCATATCTTTTAAACCATATGAGCGAACTTTATATATATATTTATATTTAAAATACGCAAAAAAGTCTATATTTAAAAAATCACTATTTAAATCAGAGAAACACTATAGAAGTGCGTTAACAGTTTTTAATATTTTTAACCAAAATTTACATGCGACTTTACTTGATTATTTCAAAGACAAATAAACGTTTTTTGGGATACAATTTATGGATTCTTCATACTGAATCAATTTTCTACAAAACTGCATCATTACATTTTTAAATATTATGTGTCGAAAAAATGACTTATTGCACAAAAAATCCCACTGTGCGCCGGTTAACCGATATGAAAACACCGGATTCCCAGGTTTCTCGAAAATACCGATTTTAATAAAAACCGGTGGACTGTGTCGTTAACACCGGCTAACCGGGTTTCGGTTTTGACATCCCTACTCACGAATAAACGCTCCCTGGTTGCACTGTGCGAATGATTTGTGTACCATCAATCATACGCCCCAATGTCAGTTGTAACTCAACTACAACCCGCAATTGATCAAAATTTCTAAATTTTGTGGATTCTAGACGGCAAGAAATCAAATCGGAGATGATGATTTCTAAGGAGTTCATATTAAAATTTTGAACTATATTATTAGCTTTCACAGTAGATTGTAATGACTGGCTTCTGGAGCGTTGAGAAGACAAATAGCGAGGGACATTTGTATGAAGACAATGTAAAAACATGGAGCAATGTGATGCAATTACAAACGTTGAGAGGAACATTTATATGGAACCTATATATAAATCTGAACCGATGTAACCCACTTTCCACATGGCCTAATTAGATGAAACCCGATTAAGATATGTGGTTTTTAGAGCAAATAAAAAAGTAAATGAGGAACGACATTTGTTTGGGAGCTATATACAAATTTAAGCTATCATTTAAACAATTCGCTTTCATTGTCATTGTTTACAATTAAAATACCTACAACGTGTTGTTCTAAAGAATTTTCAATATCTATATTCGTATTTTCTTTGGAAATAAATATATTTTTAAATATTATCATCCAATTACTTTCTGACTGTAACTACAAAACCAATCATCGAGAAAATGGGAACGATTTAATTTTCTACCATCAATAAATCTCACATAAATTATGACGAAAATCGACGTTGAAGAAAAAGTGAAAACAAACATCATCATTTGTCACATTGTCTCCGCATTCATGGCGCTTTTCTTTTGTGTGTATGTGTGTGTGTTTCTTGTCTGATGCTCCATTGTAGTCTTCTGTGTAAACGCCAATATTTTGGCAAATTACTTAATTTCTACTCCTCCATCATTCTGTTTAAAACGAAATTACGAAAGATAACTTTGTCTGCTCTGTGCCAACAAAGGAAGAAAAAATTGCTGCGAAACATAGAAGATAAATGAGAAGCGAACGTAAAATATTTTTACAATGTCTCGTCATGCTGGGGTATTGAAATGACAGCAAAGGTATTTTTATTTAAAGGTCGACAAAAAAAGTTGAAAATGTGTTTGGCCATATTTCCATGAAAAATATGTTTTTATTTAAATTCTAATAGAGTGGATTTTTTTTTTAAATTTATGCCAAAACAAAAGATAACAAAGAAACTTATTTTCGTCACGCGAGGAAAAATTTCCTATGGAATTAAGAAAACTTTTGCAGCACGTGACTGCAATCTTAAGCAAGCGTTTTTTTCTCCTCCGCTTGCCAACGTCCAGCAGGAAAAATTGGCAGTATATTTGAAATTTCATTGAAGAAAAAGTAGAGTGTGTCAGTTTCAGTTGGCATTCATGTGCTGCCATTGCAAATGTATTGAGTGTTTAGTTGGTTAGAGATATGGCCGTTCTTACTGACATCTAGTAAGCTACCATAGATAACTACTTCAATAATCTATACTAAGGTTGTCAAACATATATAAAGTGGACAAATGAACTTGGGATAGCTTAAAGTGCAGTAGGAGAGCACATCTACTCCAGAACACAGTCTACGAACGTACGGCAGATATGGTGGTCTTGCGGCTTCAGTTCTTTTGTTAATTTGGTTTTATGAGCAAAATTCGACAGGATGAGTGGCGTTTGCATTTAGCAAACTTACAGCACCAACAGCAGTTTTCTCGCTTGACCGCGTGTCATAGTGTGTTGGCTATATTTAGGATTAATTTTTCTGTAATTCTTTGTATTGATTCATCGACCAGCCGTTCATTTCGGGTGTAAATCATGTGTAGATGCAAACACGCAAAAAGCCAGTTATTAGTTTTATCCGTCACTGATTTTTGATAGTTTTTATTTGATTCTCTTTTGGTGGATGTAGATAAAGCTAAAATAGTAATTTGGAAACCTCCCATATACAGTCAAAGGAATGGACCTGTCTATGTGCACTATTTTATCTGAAATACCTTCGTATGTATAATTCTTATCATTTTCTACCCAGATTTCAACAAAAATTACAATCCTTGACCTCATATATCTAGATGCAGCCTACTTTATAACTCTTTGCACCTCATTCCCAAAAAATATACATATATTGGTAAAATGTGTTTTTACTTCTCCTAAAAACATCTACTTTATTGGGTACCACGGTTATCCCTTGTCGTCCCACATCCTCCTTATACGTACAATTTTTTTAACCCCCACAAATTTCGAAAAATACAATTCTAATTCTACATGTAATACTTAAGTTAGTACCATTTTTATCCTTTTTGTCCCACTTGCCCCTTAAAAGTACAAATTTCGAAAAATCCATTTAGATTTGCGCTTCTACGTTGTCAGAGGAATTTACACATCAAATGTCACGACTAAAGCTGCAATACTTTAGTTGGTAAAATTTGTATCCCTTTTTGTCCCACTCACCTCCCCCCACATATTTCGAAAAATACAATTCTCATTCTAGCTGTAATACTAATGTTGGTACCGTTTTTATCCTTTTTGTCCCACTCGCCCCTTAAAAGTACAAATTTCGAAAAATCAATATATGTTGCATGTCTACGTTGTCAGAGGAACTTACACACCAAATGTCAAGACTAAAGCTGCAATACTTTAGTTGGTACCATTTTTATCCCTTTTTGTCCCGCTCACCCCCTATAAGTACAAATTTCGAAAAATCCAATTATAATGGTCAGAGGAATTTACATACCAAATTTCACGAATATAGCTGCAATACTTAAATTGGTACTATTTTTATCCCTTTTTGTCTCTTTTCTCCCTTAAAAGTACAAATTTCGAAAAATCCCTATTCGTAGCTCATCTGCATGGTCATTGCAAGGAACACACCGAATTTCATGTTTCTAACTACTACCGGGCGGTGGTTCTATGTTTATCCCTTTTGTCCCATTTTTTAATTAATTAATTCTATACGAATTAGTCGACGTCTACGTCATATTTGGGAACTACCCTAAAAATTTCATGACTCTGGCTTCAGCCGTTTGGTCTGGGGGCTGGTCAAAGATAAGTCAGTCAGCCAGGCAGTTAGTCAGTAACGCAACTCTTTTATATATATAAAGAATATAGTTTAACATGTATATGACCTTGTTCATAAATTCTGAATGAGAAGACTAAAAAAATATACGTATGTCGGTGTTTTGACAGATCACATCGGAATTTCATTTTATAGACGATTAAAGTTTCCCAACTCTGGCCTCTTCTTGCAGCATATCGGTGTATAAAACTATGTTTTCTTTACATCTGAGGCATAGGGTATGTTCAGCTACCTTGTAGATAATAATATGGCGAATATTTTTGTAGAACATTTTAACAAATTGTAAAAAACTCGCCATTCCCACAAAGGGGGAATGGCGGGGATGAAATGTTCTACAAAAATGTTGGCAAAAAAAAAAATATTAGTATATAAGTCTATGCCTCAGATATTTTTTCGAACACGTGGAGTTAAAAGGGTTCTCGCAGATGACACTACTATCCGAATCGATCCATCCACCTGATTGGTGAGAGTAAGGTCGTTGCTCTAGATATCTCCAAGGCCGCTCATATAGTTTGGCACGGCGCACTCATATCGAAGCTCATACCTTTTGGTGTTGGTAGTGACTTCTCTCGATTTATATCGAGCTTCCTCAGAGATCGCACCATACGTGTTGTTGTAGATGGGTTCTCATCCGACGAGCATAGGTAAACCGCAGGAGTACCACAGGGCTCAGTCCTTTCCCCCTCCCTATTTCTTATTTTCATCGACGACCTCTTGGATCGGACTTCGAATCCAATATACTCATTCGCGGATGACAGCAACCTCTGTCATTCATACTCATTCGATCATAGACCAAGTCGTCAAGAAATTGAAGACAAAAGTCACTCAGCCAGGATTTACTGAATATTTCCGAATGGGGTCAAGTTAATAGAGTAGATTTTAATGCACGTAAGACCCAGTGCTCCTTGTTGTCTCACAAGAGATTCGCTGATACAACGGTGTCGTCAATTTTAATGAACGGTGTAGATATTGAGCAATCTAATACTCTCGATGTTCTTTGCATGAAAATAAAACGTGAAGTTCGTTTGGCAAAACATGTATTTGACGTGTCGAAAGAATCATTCAAATGTTTATGCTTTTTAAAACGATGTAAGAAATATTTCACACTTTCTGATCTTCTCAATATCTACACTACCTACATCAGACCAAAGATGGAATACAACTCCCATATATGGTCCGGTGCTCCAGCTTCATCACTGGAGCTACTTGGCCGTGTCCAGAGGAGGGCGATGGTATTGATAGGTGACGTCCAATTATATTGTCTATCTATCCGTATGTGGAATTGACTTCCTGCAAATATCTTTACCTGCAATTACGACATTCAGAGATTCAAAACAGGTGTCAACACACACTACTCCCTCTTTCCTCCTTCCAATACCTGATCTTCCTTCCGCCAACACAATGCACTGCATTTATAGGGAACATCCCCTGAGTGTTGGTTCAGTGAAAACAAGTAAAAACGGCTACAGTTGGTTGTATTTCCATTCTATTTGAATTCCAAAAGTAAAAATTTTGAAAATCCATTATCAGACGTACATAGTGCAAAATAACCTAACTTCATGATTCAACCAATTTTTGCCGTAAAAGAAGATGTACGAATTTGGAAAAAAAACTTTTTATTTTGCGTGTCTATGCAGTCAGAGGAATGTATACACCGAATTCCATGATTCCAGCTGCGCCCATTTCGAAAAATTCGTCTATTTTCCGTGTCTACGCAGTCAGAGGAATGTATTCTCAGAATTTCATGACTCTAGCTGTGGTCATTTGATTGGTACGATTTTTATCCCCTTTTTTCATTTTAACCCCAAAAAGTACGAATTTCGAAAAATCAGTTTATTTTCCGTGTCTACACACTCAGAGGAATGTATACTCCGAATTTCATGACTCTAGCTGCGGTCATTTGATTGGTACTATTTTTATCCCCTTTTTTCATTTTAACCCCAAAAAGTACGAATTTTGAAAAATCCGTGTATTTTACTTATCTATGCAATCAGAGGAATGTATACACCGAATTTCATTATTCTAGGTACAGCCGTTTGGTTGCTACCATTTTTATCCCTCTATTCCTATTTTACCCCTTAAAAGTACGAATTTGGAAAAAATACTTTTATGTTATGTATCTACTCAATTAGAGGAATGTACGCACCGAATTTCGTGTTTCTAGCTGTTGTCGTTTAATATGTACCATTTTTATCCCTTTTTTGCCCCATTTCACCCCCTACAAATAAGAATCACTTTATGGTGCACGTTTTTGCTATAAGGGGAATGCGCATAGCAAATATCAAGCAAATATAAACAGACATATTCAAAAAACATGCTTAAATACGCTAAAATATTAGGGATTATTATGGGTATTTTTAGTCCTTGTAAGGGAAAAATTTTTCCCTTTTTGCCGAACCCCATTCAATCCCAACCGATCTACGACTATAAGACGCATTTATGGAAAATTTGAACGTTCTAGCTCCTTTCGTTTAGATGCTAGCGTGCTTTCAACAGACGGACGGACGGACGGACATGGCTAGATCGTCTTAGAATTTTATGACGATCAAGAATATATATACTTTATAGGGTCTCAGGTCGATATTTCAAGGTGTTACAAACGGAATGACAAAGTTAGTATACCCCCATTCTGGAGGTGGAGTGTATAAAAAGTATGAATTTAGAAAACAACTTATATCTTTTTTCCACGTCCACGTAGACAGACGAGTGAAAGTACTGAATTCATGATTCTAGCTGCAACCTTTTGATTGTTGCCGAATTTAGTCACATTTACATCCTGATGAAACGAATATCGAAAGACATCTTCGCTTTTCGCGTCACCACAGTCAGAGAAGTGTACACACCGAATTTCATTATTATAGCTGCATCAGTTTGTTTGGTTTCATCGTTATCCCCATTCGCCCCAGACAGACAGACGGATATGGCTAAATCGTCTTAGAATTTGACCACGGCCCAGAATATATATATATATTATATATACCGTTGAATATGTCAAGGTGTTATAAATGGAATGACAACAGGGCCGTGCGCAGGGGGGGGGGGTTTGGGGGTTCAAACCCCCCCCAGAGAGGTTTCAAACATATACTTTTTAAAACCTTCTAGACTTTCTGAAGCAATAAAATATAGAATTTTTAAAGACTTTTTAAAATAACTCGTCTGAAATGGTAATTTTGCAGTAAAATCATGACAACACGAAAATTACATAAAAAATCGTGGACACTTTCTTGAATTTCGGACAAAGGTTATGAAAAATACAAACTAAACGAATTGTGCCAATTTCAAGATTGTGTAATGCTAATTTCGCTAATGGACACCAAATTGTTCCGAAATTTTTCATTTTTTTAGCCGATATCACTTCTTGACATTCGACTAGAGCTATATCATATGAACTTTTAATTGTGTACTGCAATAAAGTTTGGAAATTTAATAACAAAATCGTTTAGTAATTTTAAAAAAGTGTAGATAAGAATCACTATGATATCATAATGAAATCTATAAAATTCTTAAAAAAAAGCAAATAATTTGCTTGTAGAGCGCTAAGATGTAAAATTTGCGATTGGACATTTTATTGGAGCTGTATCTAAATCTGAACCGATGTGTCCTATTTTCAGCACAGATGCAACAACAACGGTTTCTGTTACTTCCAATGTTTTGGGAGTGTGCAATTAAAGGGTGATTTTTTAAGAGCTTGATAACTTTTTTTTTTAAAAAAAACGCATAAAATTTGCAAAATCTCATCGGTTCTTTATTTGAAACGTTAGATTGGTCCATGACATTTACTTTTTGAAGATAATTTCATTTAAATGTTGACCGCGGCTGCGTCTTAGGTGGTCCATTCGGAAAGTCCAATTTTGGGCAACTTTTTCGAGCATTTCGGCCGGAATAGCCCGAATTTCTTCGGAAATGTTGTCTTCCAAAGCTGGAATAGTTGCTGGCTTATTTCTGTAGACTTTAGACTTGACGTAGCCCCACAAAAAATAGTCTAAAGGCGTCAAATCGCATGATCTTGGTGGCCAACTTACCGGTCCATTTCTTGAGATGAATTGTTCTCCGAAGTTTTCCCTCAAAATGGCCATAGAATCGCGAGCTGTGTGGCATGTAGCGCCATCTTGTTGAAACCACATGTCAACCAAGTTCAGTTCTTCCATTTTGGGCAAAAAAAAGTTGGATATCATCTCACGGTAGCGCTCACCATTCACAGTTACGTTACGATTCGCATCATCTTTGAAGAAGTACGGTCCAATGATGCCACCAGCCCATAAACCGCACCAAACTGTGACTTTTTCTGGATGCATTGGTAGCTCTTGCAATGCTTCTGGCTGATATTCACTCCAAAATCGACAATTCTGCCTATTTACGTACCCATTGAGCCAAAAATGAGCTTCGTCGCTGAACACAATTTCTTTCTTTCTGAACTTTCTTAACAGAGCACGCATTTTGATAATAAAATTCAATGATTTGCAAGCGTTGCTCGTTAGTAAGTCTATTCATGATGAAATGTCAAAGCATACTGAGCATCTTTCTCTTTGACACCATGTCTGAAATCCCACGTGATCTGTCAAATACTAATGCATGAAAATCCTAACCTCAAAAAAATCACTCTTTATAATAGAAATCCATTTCGACAAACGAAGAAAACTGTTTGATATACATACATAAACTTATTTCTCTTTGTTCATTTACAACAACTGATGATGTTTACCGCAAACAAACTAATTTTTTCCACAAAAGAAACTCAAAAACGATGTTCACGTGTCTAAAATTTCGTTTCTACGAAATGCATTTTTTCTCTGCGTGTAGGTCTATATTTTATAATCTGCTTTAAAGTTGCGAAACAATAAGAAATGAGTTTTAACTTACTAAAATGTTTATTATATTTATCACTTATGTCAAATATTTTTCAGAGTTATTATTTTTTGTATATATGTAACAAGTATTATTCAAAAGAGAAACAACAAATTCAGCAACTTGGATCTACGTAGGAAAACGAAACTCTTAAATACCAATTATTTGGTTTTTGGAAATAAAATTTATAGTTGTTTCTTCTTGCATTTCATCGAATGCAAAAAAACTGTATTTGTTATTTGAATTTATACATATTTAAGAATATAAAAATGAAGAAACATTTCCATTTTTTTTTATTTAATCGGAATATGCGTATAAAGATTTTGAGTAAACATCCTGTTACTCATGTCCTATATAAATTAAAAACCGCAAAACTCTTTGGACATCCTATTTAGACCCATACTTTGTCAAAAAACATATTGAATTTCTGCATTTATCACAGAAAAAATGCGGGACTGAAGGGTTTACCGCGATGGAATTTGATAGTTTTTTGTGTAATATTTCTTCAAAATATATATCGAGGGCTTATATTCAAAAGTGGCTATGAACCATTTTCTCGAAAATGAGTTTTTGATGCCAAACTATTCTCAGATTTGGATGTCATCTGTCATATAAATTTGGAAAAGATTTTTTTCTAAAGCCATTTTTTAATTTTCTGATTTGGCTATCCACTCGCACGTTAGTATATGACTGCATAAGTGGCTATGAACATAAAAATAATAGAAATAAAATAGTTCAACAATGGAGCAACATAAAATCGAAGGTTATAATTCGCTACAACGATTTTGTTTAAAACATTTTTCTAGATTTAGGTCATATCGTACTACCAAATTCCATCATTTCGCGTTAATAGTATTTTGATTCCCCAGTTATCAGGCTAAAATAGGAAAAATGGTGGCTGTAAAGTCAAAAATTGTGAAATTGTATATTTAGAAAAACCGGCGTAACTTGTTATTATATTGAGAATACCAAAATATTTCTTGGCATGTGATTGCTGACTTCATGGGGAATATTTGTGTATAAAAAGTTTCAGAATTATGAATGAAGAAGGTTAAAATATAAGGAATTGCAACGGCGAATTTTGGATTTTTCATATATATGTATATATGTTACAAGCGACCATCTGGCCAATCTGAATGAAGCTGGAATCTTTAAATTCGCTATATACATCACAGAAAATGCATTTTCTATACAACATTGCCAAGATTTCATGAAAAATGTTATGGAGTTTACAATAAATCTTATTCTTATTTCAACATTCATAGTGCTCAATTTTAAACATAGAAAAGTGGCTATACCGTGAAACCGCTAATAATAGGAAATTTCGAAAACTTTTTAATCATAGCAATTAGTAATCCTTTTTAGATTAAACTGTAAAAGAACGATTAATAATTTCTCTTCAAATTAAGGAGAAAATAAGTTTTTCGTTCTCTTGAAAAATTATGTTTTTGTTCACAGCCACTTTTGAATATAAGCCCTCGATATGTAAAGTTCTACACTTAGAGAACAAGTCAGTTAATAAAAACAGCGATAGTCTGCTGCCTATCAACAGACACTTTTCTGCTATTACAGCTGTTTTTTGGCATAACAGCAGTTTTCTGCAATCTTACATTACCATTCACACTGTTAAAGAGTTTGCAGTCTGCTAAAATTGGCTCTAAATTGGCCATAAAAGTAGAGTTATCGAAATATTTATATCTGTTATTGTTTGATTAGTATACTTTTCTCTGTCTATCGCGACGTATCTATCGCGGTTCCTTTCGGGGTGTCACAAACAAATGCACAAAGACATAATACCCTGATGGGGGGAATAATATGTATTTTTTGGAGCTACCTTATCAAGAACACTTTCCGTGAATTTTTTTCGAATTAATTGTTCGAGTACTACATATTCGAAAAATCTTAGCAAATAATACCGCTTTACTAACTTTCTTGGAACTTGTTTGTAAGGACTTACTAAAAACTGAGAAACATATACGTTGTGATCTAGGGATGCGATTAAAAGGTCGTGAATAGATTTAGTGTTCTCTAGCTACCACAATGGCACCACAAACACCAACATGACCTGTTGTATGATATTCTCGATTTTTACCTTTACAATCCTCTCTCTGCCTCCGTTGTTATTTATTTTGTATTCATGTACGACGTTCTCGTTCCTTTTAGCCATAATAGCCAGAACCAGGTGGGACCTGTTTTAAATACTAATGAGTGCCGAGCGTCGAATATATTCATAATACATTGTGGAGCTACCAACAAAAAAGAAACATGAATTCGCTAACTTTTTTCCAAAGCTATTGTTTTCACGTATTTCGGTAGAAAGAAGTGTTTGCGTATCGAAGTAAGCTGACAGCTCTCGGAGATTTATTGCACACTTTTTACGTTGTATCCTATGTAATGGTGTGATGTTGGTTGTGGTATTGGTGGTGTCGCTGGGGTGGTAACAATTTTGTTGCTGCAAAACAAAAGCATATTGGGAAATTGCTGGGCAAGAAAGCATAATTTCTTTGCGTGATGATTTATACTGGGATAAGAAAATCTATGTCGAAAAGCACAGAGAACTGAGGTGAAGCGGTGTATAATAGTTGATCCGATAAAAAAGAAATTGTGTGGCTTTGATACATTAAATTATTGGATTCCTAGTGGGGAAGGCGTGTGTATTTCCAATTTAAACCGAAGAGTTAGATGTTTGCGGTGAATTGTTATACGACTCGTGCATAAAAAAATCTTTAAATTTTGATTTAAAGTTACTAAGGTGACAAGCTACCAGAAATAAAATTTCGGTAAAAATTGAAGTCAGTGCAACACCAAATTAGGTTCAGAATATTTCCAGGGAGCCCCTTAAACATTGAGATACTCTGTTATCTATTACAAAACAAGTAAGGAAAGGCTAAAGTCGGACGGAGCCAATTCAGTAAAAAAGTGAAATCGGGCAGTATTATTGTATCCTGTAAATGTATGTATTTGTAAATGTATTATAGGTGAAATATAATATGAAAAGTTTGGTCAAAATCGGTTAAACATTTATGAGCAATATTTGTAAATATATAAATATATTTATATCTAAATCTGAACCGATCTTACCGTTTTCGCCATAGGTGTTTCTAGTTAGATTTTAAGGAAGAAATTTGAAGAAAATCTGGAAAAATATGTGGTTTCTAAGGGGCAAAAATCAAATCGTGACCGACATTTGTATGGTGGCTTTATCTAAATCTAAACCGAGCTTACCCACCTTGAGCATATGTGTTTCTAGTTGGCTTATAAGATGTTGTGCCGAATTTGAAGAAAATCGGGTACAATATGTGGTTTCTAGAGCGGCAAAAGTCAAACCAGGACCGACATTTGTATGAGGGTTATATCTAAATCTGAACCGATATTACCCTCTTTCAGCACAGCTGTTTCTAGTTAGATTATAAGGTGTTAAGTCAAATTTGAACAAAATCGGGTACAATATGTGGTTTCTAGAGCGGCAAAAGTCAAATCGGAACCGACATTTGTATGGGGCTTTAGCTAAATCTAAACCGATCTTACCCATTTTTTGCACAGGTCTTTC